>JBBPDB010046869.1:0-11128 GCA_037974465.1 Brachypetersius altus | reverse complement strand
GACTATGTCTCTCGGCTGGCCTGGGAACGCCTCGGGATCCCCCTGGAAGAGCTGGACAAAGTGGCCGGGGAGAGGGATGTCTGGGTTTCCCTGCTTAGGCTTTTGCCCCCGCGACCCGACTCTGGATAAGCGGAAGATAATGGATGGATGGATGAACTATTCATATTTTTCTTCAAAAGTAACACTTACAAATAAGCTTGTAAATGATTTAAACACAAGATAAGTGTTTGAGAAATGAGAACTTATTTTCCCAAATATTTCTTGAGTTGCCCACTAATTTTGCGGGAAATGTGAAACATTTGGTTTTGTCCTTTTTTAAGGTCTTACAGTGTCAGAAACCAGATAAGTAAGTCTTTTTGATGCGATATAATTCGAGACAGACTATGTCAAAACTGAAATATTAGGTATGTTTACCATAGCCATTAAGAATTTAATTGAAATCACAGATCTGCAGCATTTATTCTTATCATCATTGATATCAATCTAAAAACAAATAAACAGGTCTGAGGCCAATGAACCTCACAGACAATAATCTATGCTTTCTGATGCTTAATAGTTTAAGCAGAAAGGTGTGTGTGTGTGTGTGTGTGTTCGCCATATGTTCTCCATGCTATGATTACATGATCCACATGTTTTCTAACGTTGGATATGTTGTGTTTGGCTAGACAGCAAGCTTCAACAACGGCGTCCAAAACATTGTTACATTTGGCACAGTACCCGTATTTCTTTTATTTGATTTTCATTCTCTATTTCCCATTAACCCCTCGAGGCTTGCAAAAAAACCCAACAATTTCTGCCTATTAATCTCCCCTTCTCCTGCAGCTATTACATTCATTTTGATTTGTAAAGAACATGATCTAGCAAATGAACATTGTAAATTGAACAAGTACCACACATGAGCAAGTAAACACATGAACAGAAACATTCATACTTCATTATTTATTCTTACCATGCAACATCATTTTAAAGGAGCAGTTTGGAGAAAGATACACAATTTTCCGCTTCTCACACATATAGTCAGTTTAACCCTGGAGCTAAGAGGCTAACGTTGACGAACCCTTGCAGTCACCTGAGGTGGTTCATGAAAACAGACCGTTATCTAAAAAGACTGCCTATAGTGTTTTGATATTTGATAGTAAGGTAGATATAAAGTTTAAATATTAGTAGAGCCATTAAGAGACTAAATGAAATCACAGATCTGTAGTGTTTAGGATGTCTCCCCACCTATCATCAAGAGAAAACACTCAGTGTTTCATTTCATCACAGCACAGAAGGAAAATGCATTAGGATTTCTCAAATATGTGGACTTGCAAAAAAATAATGGGCGTATATTTGCTCTGCACACAAATGCGTTCAGAAAATAATACCACAATGTAAATTAAGGTAGAATAAAACTAATATATATTACAGTTTTTCATTAGGTGTAAAACGTGTCCAAACTATAGATGAATGTGTCTGTGGATGGAGAGTGGATTGGAAAGTTAAAAGAATGTCTGTTTTCTAAGAACAGAATTTCAGAACATCCCAATGAACCTCTTTGTTTTTTGGGAAGCTTTGGCACCTAGTCAGGCCTAACTGACCGGCCTGGCACTAAAGAGCACACACACACACACACACACACACACACACACACACACACACACGTCACTCTTCATTGCAGCTGGCTGACACAATCCAGGAGGAAGCTGAAGCTGGCCGTGCCCAAATAAGGATGTTAGTTCAGGGGGTCCAGCAGCGCAGAGCAGAACAGTCTCACACACACAGTGCTATAAAAGGCCTGAAACAGTTTCAGAACCGTTAATCCAGGTTTATATGTGTCTCAGAGGCAGGAGAGTACAGACATGGCACAGAAACAGAAACGTGCAACAAAGCTTAGAAATTACACCCGATACTCTTCAGTCCCATTCACTGCACGCTGCATGTTTTACTGTTGTAAAGCCAGGTATACACTCTTTTAGAGGTCATGGCAACCTGATTAAATAAAAAACAATAATAATAACAGCAATATTAAATCCTCACAAATCCTTGTTGTTCAATCATTTTTTAAATATACTTGCTTGTGTTGTAACCAAAAAATGTCAGGGTCTAAGCAGAATGTGCAAACTGGCACAAGTAATGAGAGGTTGACCAATTTGGCTGTTTCAACAATTTTTTGAGGCTTTAAATACTATGGCAGAGGAACAGAGGAAAACATGTTGTAGCTTGTTTGTTTGTATGTAGCATTAGTATGTTTTGTCAGATTTATAAGAAATTGAGTAAGTAACATCAGCATGCCATCATGAATGAGCTGACAACATTTCATTAAGATTAACACTGCTGTTGCGCAAGCCAAATGGTACTGCAGGACATGGGAGTGTAAATGCACCATTTTTGTAGTTATTTTAGCTTAAGCTGTTCTTGAGACACATATTGAAATGTATCAGTTGCAGCCCTGCCCATGGATGAAATCTGATGTGCACGCAAAAAATGTTGTCGTGATGCAAGGTAGAAATTTGTTCCTTTACATCACAAGATGCTTTATACAGACGTGTATCGACTACTACATTTCTATTGGTTTTGGCAGTCATTTTGTTGAGCCGGCTAGATGGAACTGTGGATTTGAGCAACTGTAGCCAAGTGTAAGCACACCAAATAAAAAAAAAAATTGTTTTAGTTGTTCTTGTATGACAGCAATGTGTCAGCTTCATTGCCCCCAACAGACGGTGAGTTTCACAAGTTTGGCATGTTACAAAGAATGCTGTAGTGATGCAGTTTGAGCACTAGATGCACTAAATTTTGAAGCACTAGATTTTGCAATGACATTTGCTTTACTTTGTAAATCAATCATAATGCACAAAGCTCGTGTCAATTTTCCATACAAAGAAGAAAAATTCCATTATGTGACACATTGTGGGACAAAACTAAGGAGATAAATCATGTCATGTACTTTTGTATATAAATCATGCAGTTTATTCATCTCAGAAACCTGCAACCTCTCTCTCAGCCCCTCTGAACAAGCAAAAACTTTGAGGTTTCATTAGTGCAGCTATAAAGGGTTTCCTTACTTATCTGGAAGCAATGCACCGAGCACTGAGGTTTGATTCGCTTGGCCAGTTTAACTGAAACGATGGGCCCATTCATACTCACACAGACACACCGGCACACACACAAACACGTACTCACTTTGTATTCATACAGGGCAAACACTACAAGCCTTCAGCCAAAGCAATTTCACCCTCTATCACTAGCCTTTATTCTTCAAAGCTACAGATAACACACTGCACTCAATATGAACAGTACAGCAAGATACAGCTAAAACGAATAGAAAGAATACAGCATCATCGTTCAGAGAGACAGAGAGAGTGTGAGACAAAGAGAGAGAGAGAGAGAGAGAGAGAGAGAAGAAAAGGGGAATATAGGAAAAAGAAAGATGATGATGATGATGATGATGAACATAGAACGTTTTATGACGAAAAAAATATTTATAACAATAACAATGCAATTGTCTTCATAATCACTGAAAGAAAAAATGAAAAATAAGTAAAGCATATGTATACTTCACTTCTGGCTGGGAAGTATATAGCAGCATGCCATAGCCTGGGCCACACAGCAACCATCTCACTCTGGACCACATATAACAGTCTATACTATTGGTTTAAATTTGTTTTATTATTACTATTAATGTTAAACTGTTCCCACCACTGTGTATTTCCATTTTTATTGGCAGCTGAAGCCAATAAAACCCTTTAAACTGTGAGAAAGAGGGAGAGAAAAAGAGGGGAGGAGAGCGGCTGAGAGTTTGTGCAATGGTTAGATTTTTTATGTTTTATATCTGGATTGCAGAATGTAATCATGGAACACTGCTAACCCCTTTTGAAATCAGATCTACTTCAATAATATGTGCATCAAACAGCACAGAATTGTCTTATTTAGATAAGCACGCCAAACTCTTTGTCACTACTGCATCTTCAAGCTGATTTTAATTAAAAACACATTGGAGCAGTTGGTAAACGTCATTGTAAAGATTTATTCTGAGGATAAGCATGAACCACAGCATATTTTCCTTTGTGATCAGAAACAGCACGAATTCAGAAACACTGAGTTTAAGCAGTGGATTAAACAAATGGCTTCTGACAGAGTGACGTGAATTCAGCCAATCAGCTTTTAGCAAACCAGAAGACCAACAGATGATCGGGCAGCACAGGAGAAGATTGGCCTATCAGATCTCAGCAAGACCACCCATATAGGTCTTAGGAAAGCTGGAGTCCAAGCAATCAGTTCTTATCAAAGCAAAGAGACCAGTCAATCAACCAATCAGATCTCAGTGAGGCTAGAATATCAGCAGTCACTTTCTCTATACTACTCACTGTTTGTTCAACTATGAAATTACCACCAGTACCCAAGACAAATAAACAAATAAAAAACGATCCTCCTTTTGCTGGGACAGAAATGTTATTTTCAAACAAATCCTCTCAAGTCTGTCACTGTGAGATTGCACTCCACTCCTCAGAGACAGCTTATACATTTATAAATAAATAAACAAACAAATATACATGCAAGAAAAACTCAGAAAACAGAACTTTTGCAGAAGTCTAGAGAAAACTGTGGAAAAAGGGGCAGAGAGTTCAAAGGAGTTAAAGTTTTTAAATGCATCGCAGATGGACGACTCCACAGCCAAGAGTGAACAACAAAACATAGATACAAACACACACACAAATATTGCGAATATTGCAGGCAAATTCATAGTACAGCACAGAATAAAACACAGAACGAATAGTCCGGTAGAACAAACTAAATTAAAGTATGGCCACTAAATGTTTGGCGCCTGAGGTGTGTATCTTTAGTTTAACACTCATGTTATGAGGTCAAAGTAGCAAACATGTAATGAAGCTTCACACACTTGCCACCAAATTGTGTCGAGTAATGACTATTAGATTTAATTGTTCAGTTTCTGACATTTCTCACTATTACCTGGAAAAATGCATAAAAGTGGGGTGAATGGCTCAACCCTGGTCTTTTCAGAATGCAAGGAGAATGTGGGTTTGATCTCTACGCAGGAATAAATCAGAACTGGCCGTTAGTGTTCTCCTCCAAGCATGTTGAGCGGCCAGTGAATTGTATTACCAGCAGTTTGATAAGATGCAATGGAACCTCACGTGACTCTAAGGAAGTAGAGGCCAACCTTGAACCACACAGAGCTGTGTATAAAGTGACTGGTGGAGTGGGTGGGACGCAATAAAATTTGTCCAATCCAGTCAATCAGCTCTCAGTACAGCAAAATATGTGTTGAGCCAGTCAGCACTCAGGAAAGCAAGAGGTCAGTCAGGCCACTAGCCATTTAGCTCTCAGCATGGTTTGAGTTCAAGTGAGAGATCAGCCAATTAGCTCTCAGTATGGCTAATATCCAGTTAGCTTCTCAACAAGATTAATAAGGCTTTGATGATTTTACCATGAAATTACTACCATCAGCTAACTTAGAGAAGCAAACTGAGCAAGCTGAACGCCTTGGCTGAGTTATTTGACGTAAGTAAGAAAACTGTACATATTTGACCATTATTTGGTTTAATAAAACAAAACACCCTTTTTTTCACATATACAGGTTTTCACCTTTAGTTTTTTGGCTTTGAAACCATATGACATATCTGTAGGTCACTTAATCTCATACTGAGGGGCTAGGACGTGTCTGGATGTTTTGAAAAAAGTTACAGGAGACGCTGAGCAGGATGGAGAAAAATCCACTCACGAGAAGCTAATAGCAGAGGGAAAGGGGGGCTTTTGGCAAACGTTAGCAAGATGCTCCGCTGAATGTTTGCACAAACGGGCCTGCACCTACTAATTATGGTAATGGAGGGCTGACGTAGAGACAAACGTTTGCGGTGGAATGGATCTTGGGGACGAGGTCACGGCTAAAGCTCGCTGTCCTGATTCAACCTCACAACGGCCAACAATTTGTCTTTTTCCCCACAGTCAGCGTGATGATGCACACAAATCAACAGAGCTAGAGGCCAGTTCAGCCAGAAATCAAATATACACAGCCTCCCCTTAACCCAGTTGCAGCCGATCAGCCAAGACATGTTCAGCAGAGGTGGTACACTCCGGTGTGAAATATCGATGCTGGTCCCAATACGGTCTGATGTAACAGACTTTGCTATACAATGTTAACAGATTTTATTACATCTGGCATGCATAGTTATCATAATAGATTCTTTTACACGCTGTGATATTTGCTTTATTTATTTCTTTCTTTTTAAAATGTGTACTTTATCTTGTAGAGCACGGTTAAAAAGATTAATACATAAAACAATAAAGGGATAAACTATAGAATATTATATACCCAAGGTCTCAGTTATACTTAGTGTAAAAGAAACACTTTCTTCTAAAGAACTTTTTTATTGGATTCTGCTAAAGCTGCAGTAAATTAGATGGATGAGTATGGAGAACTGAAGAAGCTTTTAAATTTTAAATAACCTCCACAAAAGGAAAATGTTCTATGTCAATCAAAGGTTTTGCCTAGAACCTAGATATCACTGTTAGAAGTCTGGGGTTAGGGATAGGGTTCGGGTTTCTCACTCATAGCTCCTTGAAAGTGGAGAAATTCTGTGGAAAGCGCAGGTTCATATCACATTTGTATTTGTAAGTAGAAGATAAAACATTTGAATATGTTTTGAATTTACAGTTATTGAAGGGTGTTTCACAAAAAGGCAGAAGTGCAAAGTGTAAATAGAGAATTAATATAACATTTAAAATCTCTAAAAAGTAACTAAACAAGTGAAAAAAGTCATCAATGTATGTCAATGTTACAAAATGTCATTTTGAACTAATTCTGGGGGTTCAGAGTAAATAACTGCTGGTAATAAAAGGACAGGTTTCTACAGAACTTATTATGAAATAGAATGTTATACTTATATTACAAATACGATATGATAGCAAACCGTTAACAATGTGATATGTCTGAAATTCATTTATTTAGCTGATATTTTCATCCCTGCCTGGTGCTGCTTCAGGCTGTATTATCTGAGTAAATTAAGCTAATCTGCAGCTCTTCGGGTCCCCACACAGCTGGGCCTCTCCTGCAGCAGCATAGCACACACACACACACATTCACACACACCTAGTTTAGATTATACTAACGCACTGCAGGTGAGTAAGACAAAACTGAGCCTGACCTTCACACTTGCTGTGCCACAGACCTCACACTCTGCACATTTCAGAGTGTTCTAAGGTTCAGCACCCACCTGATTCAGCTCATCTGGTCATTATAAAGCCCTTGGGGAGCTGAGACAGGTGTCTTAGAGCAGGGGAATGTACAGAGGTATATATAGGAATTAGCATTGTACAGCAATGAAAGTACATTAACTTTCATTAACTCAATGGAAACAAGTGATCCAATCTGAACATTTTTGTATTGGATGCTTTATCTGCCACTACAGGAGTTATAGCGATAAGGTTTTGGTGTTTTTCATTACTACATAAAATACGCATAGCACTGTGGTTTTTTTCCAGAGGAAGTGTGCGAGCTCATTCAGGTTGCTGTTCATTTCGGCAAGTACATATTATAGTTTGTTTCATCACACTACCGATCAAACAAGACCGATGTGTGCCGATATTTGAAATGATGTGTGCTTGTTCAAAATGGAACATGGCTTTTTGCTTTGTTAGATTATATTCTTTGCATAGCACAAATGCAACAACAGCACAGAGAAACCATGGCTCATGGAGAAGAGCACATTCAATAAAATAAAGTAAAAAAACATCTCACACAATACAAAACAACCCAATGCAATGCAGTAACACTGCACTCCCTCTTTCAGTGCGTAAAACACAAAGAGAGAGAGAGAGCCAGAGAAAGTTTCTCAGGCAGCTTGGCTTCCATTGATTACACAATTTGGAGGAAAGCATCAGTTAAGGGAATAGATGTAAATGTTGTAATGTTGAGAGAGAGCTGCTGACCTCAAAAGAAGACAAAGCTATCCTTCTACACCCCTTTGAAAGAAAGTGATGAAGGAAACAGACAGAGAACTAGACAGAGTGAGTCATTCATCATTAAATGTCTACTAGTGAGTGCTTCATCTCATGGTGTTTTCCTATTGGTGGATTTGAACCATGCCCTTCTTCTATTGGTTGGATTTTTTAGCTACACTGGGTGAAGCCTTTTTCTTCAAAATACCTGTCCAATTTCCTAAATGGCTCTGAACACACCAATTTTAACCATTACCAAATCCTAGTAATAAACATGTCTGGGTACATCAGGTGGCTTTCTAAAGTCCAAATAACCCCACAGTCACCAAACACACAGGACGAAAGGCAGTGCCATTGCATTAGCATGAGCATTAGCAACTCATCAGAAATGTATCCAGTCCTGTAGTGATCTGTCTCATTTCCTCTGTGATGAAAGACTGAGGGTGCTGTTTGCGTGCGTGTGTTCGTGCATCTGTTATTTTCAAACAAAGATAAACTGCGCCTGGCAGAGTAAGAAAATATGAAGCAGAGAGGCGGAAGATCAAAAGAAGCCAATTGCAGACACAAGAAAATGAGAAAAGAAAGAAAACAACAGAATCTGTGTTAGATTTCAGAGGAATTGCAAAATCACATGTTCAAACAAAACACATTCATATACCTACTCAAATATGCATACTGACATAAACAAATTATCTGAAGATCCACATAGTTTCTGTAGTCAACAATGAACGTAAACAACTTTAAAATAAGTAAAAAGTCCATTTTGCATGTCCAGACCTTTAGTTTACATGCTAAAACATTTGAATCAGCATTAGCTGATCAGCATTTGACACATTTCATTCATGTCATTCTAAGGCTATCAGGCCCTGGCCAGGCTGAATTCTGATTTTTTATCAGCATATCTGATTTGAGCAGCGAAGAACCACATGACTTGTTTTGTTGTCACATTCAAGGCACATTCATAGCTGGTTTTAAATCTGATTCAAAGCTGACATGTGACTCCAGTCAAATGGGGATGAAGGTGTCTTATCATTATTAAGGGGCAAAAGCCAACAATGTCAGAATATGCAACATTCTGACTTTTTGAAGTATATCAGACATTTTGGTTTTGGTATATTTTGGTTTCAACAGCATAGTCATCCCTTTCCTGCCATATTTTTAAAATAAACTTAAATACCAAGACACAAAACGAATCATCTAGTGAAGGTACACCTTTATGTAACAAATTGGCTACTTTTCATACTTTCAGTAAAGATTTTAACTTAAAGCCTTACTTTGAATATTAAGAGCCTATTAGAGCCCACTTTTGTTAAATCTCGCAACTAACGATGTAGCTACACTTTACCAATACATGCAACAACAGTGTAGCAACTGGCGATGAATTCACTGTTACAATATTGGCATTCCTATTCTGATGTAACTTAATTACAGAAGTGTATCCTAATGTAATTACATATAATTACATGGGTTACATTGAGGTTGAGAAAATGGTATTTATGTGAGATCCACTATTGTAATCCAGCTGTAGTAGTAGATACATCACACATAGTTATGTTGCTCTAAACAGTTATTGGGAATACTTTCTTTTAATCTTAATGTTCTGTTCTGTAGATATTCTAGTTGCTAAAAAGAGTATTACTGGTGTAAAATACAGCATGATCATTCTGTAAGCATATTCCTTCTTTCCTATCAGCATACTCATGCTGCATGAACATTGGTGGTGATGTAGTGCTTTTCATGACTTTATCCTCACCTAGAATTACTCAATTGCATTTCCGTAAGGTTGATGGCTTCTCAATAATGTAACCTCAAATACAAGGGACAGCAAAGATGAAGCACTACTTCCAACTGAAAAACGTTCTGTAAACAAACATTACTCACTGCTGCCCCCTAAAGGTTTTGCTGCCATTAGGATTTTGATGTGTCCTAATGAAAACATTTTCAGACACAATGCCATCTAAGCCTCATGGCACCAAAGAGATTACAGCCTTTCTCTCTCACTCTCTTCCGTAGAGATAACGAAGACCTGGAGGCTGAGTCAAATCTCCTGTTTATTCACATTAGCTCAGACAAAAGAGCTGCGGATTAGCATGCTAACAAGTTGGGAGGGGTCCTGGCTTGTCATCTTCGGAAGAGAAGCTGCAGATGCATGGATCAGTATGGACACATTAAGGCCAATTCAGTAGTCAAAGTGTTTTTGGAAAAGATACGCTAAATAATTGACGTGCTAGTTCACACTGTGGTTGACAGATAGGTAAGTGTCTTATGTCAATTAAAGGTCTTTCCATTTTACTTTTATGCATCAAGTCTGTAAAATGTAAACTCCAGAGAGATCCTTTACATCTGCATACCTTATTCTAGTGTTATACAGAATTATGAAGTGTGACAAATTAAAGAAAAAGAAACCTAAAATGTGTTCGTAAAGTGCTGATTCACCATGAGTCTCCAGAACAGCATCAATGGAATGAAGTCCACAGTTATGCAATATGATTTTGTTGGCCTAGTTTCATAGCAGTTTCTAAACTAAGGGCGTATGTATAACTGGGCCTTTGTCCGACACCAGGACAAACCGGTTCAAGGAAAACCTGAAAAACAGATAGGAACAGAACAAAATGGAACTGTTCCAGAACAGAAGTATTCAGTTTTAAATCACTTACTTGTTAACAACCCTACCTGCGTAGCCTACTAGCTTACTAGCTTCTGCTTAGGCAAAATATTACTTGGTTATTTTCTAGACATCTGATAGTAGGCAGTAGCCCTGACTAACCTCCATGATTTTTGTGCACTCACTTGAATTCCTTTGTATTAATTTGTGTTGTGCCAGCACATGACATTTTGATGAAACAGAACTTTGCCAGTCCAAGTTCAGTCAAGCTTTTTTGCTGTCGTTGTTGTTACATGGGTTTCTCCTGACCTGCAAATCTGTTGATTTCAAATCCAGCTGCTATCGGCAGAGCTCTGATCCTGTGGCGTTGGTGATTGTCAGAATGGCGCTACTGTAACCCAGTGGTGTTGGCGGACACAGTTTGGGAGGTCATATTTTACATTCATGGCATTTAACAGACGCTTTTATCCAAAGCCTCTTCCATTCCATAACTACAGGAGACAGTAGCCCGTGAGCAACTTAGGATTAAGGGTTTTGATCCGGGGCCCAATCACATCACTGGGTCCCTGAGCAAAACAATTAATC
>JBBPDB010046850.1:0-11129 GCA_037974465.1 Brachypetersius altus | reverse complement strand
TTACAGGGACAGTCTTACAGTCATTAGTTACAGGGACAGTCTTACAGTCATTAGTTACAGGGATAGTCTTACAGTCAGTAGTTACAGGGTTAAGTGTCTTGCTCAGAGACACAATGTGCTCATCAGGTTCACAGGCAAGTGTTTTACCCACTAGGCTACAACCACCCTGTACACGAGGTCCTGGCAGACTCGACTGATTTACTAGCCCAGCTGTTGTTTATAAAGACATTAAGATCACTTTACAATGCTAGGCATTGCTTTGGCAAAACACTCCTGCATGCACAGACAGGTACCCGAGCCCCTCTGCTAGCACAGGTGCAGTACAGGTAGATCATTGTCTGCGCTGTGTTTACTCAGTGCTGAAAGCTTTCGTCACACTCTGCTGAAGAGGACACCACTCCTTCACTGCCGAGTCAATGTTTGATTTGACCTCCAACGACAACCACCAAAAAAAATAGCCCAGTAATGTCTATGCAGAGGCAGTGGTTTTGCTCTTGGAGGGCCAGAGCAGAGTGCTGATCTGCAAAGAGACAATAAAACTGTCAGGCACCATCAGTCATCGCTCTCTCCATCGTGAATTCTCTGAGGAGAAGCTGCTCCCTTCCACTCCTCCTGCTTTCTCTTCGTCCAATCAGGAAGAGTCTTTATTTGGGCCCCTGGATTTTGGTCCCCGGACATTTGAAAAGTACCTTGCCGCAGAGAAGAGGGCAAAAAAACCTCACTGAGTGGTTTTCTTCATTTTCTGTGCTGCTGTTATAGATTGTTGCTTTTGCTATTTTTTTCTGGCTAAAAACTTACTATAATTTAAATTATGTTTACATTTATTTAAGATGTAAAAAAATTCAAAAATATTTTCAGATTTTTTTTGGTTCAAATGTTGCATTAAAATGCTCTGTTTAAGTAAATTCCTAAAAAAACCCAAAAAAAAACATGTTGGAATGGAAATATTGCATTTAATTTTTTCCTGCATAGACTAGTCAGCGTCTGGAGTCTGTTACCAGCAAATCCAAAGCAGAAACACATTAACACTATAAAGGCTAGGTTTTTACTCACTTATCGCATGTCATATCGCCGTAGCAACACTCAACAACATTATCGCATATCACAGCTTCTTTCCTAATATCGTGCAGCCCTAAATCCGACCACTCGATGCCAACCTGACCACCGCCAGAACAAGGCTTCTCATATTTAACAGACGATTCCTTCAGTGAAGGTATACAGCAGGGGTGTCGAACTAAAGTCCTGGAGGGTCCAGCACAGTTTAAGGTTTCTCCTCCTCAAACACATTCACTACATTTACATTTATGGCATTTATCAGACGCTTTTATCCAAAGCGAGTTCCATCCCCTAACTTGGGTCTTGCTCAGGAACCCAGTGGTGGTGCTGAAGCAGACCTCTGTGTTAAACGCTGTTTAAAAGGAAAACGAATGAAACAGGGTGAAACACTAAAGCAGGGGTGAAACAGGTCAAGATCTGTAGGCCGATTATAATGTGAAATCTGATTCCAACTAAAACCTGAAAAATATTAAAGGAATGACGACCAACCTAACAGGAACAGACAGGACCTGTCAGTTTTGGAGAAATATTTAAAGATCTACTCAGGTGGGCGTGTCTGTACGCATCCAAAAAAAAGAGCTTCTTAATGCAACTTCAGGTTTAACCTTAAACTAAATCTGCAGTAATTATATATTAGATATAAATGCACTTTGTAAACTAACTTACCATCGATGTGTCTGCATACGCTAGCTCAACTGCATCATGAGCACCCTATTATGGAATCTGTGATGTAATGTCAAATATATTCTTAAAAAAATACGTTAATTAATGCATTAAACTACACCAGACTGCAGACTACATACCTTACACTTACACTACACTACAAACCTTACTACATACACTACAATTCAGAAAATTCTTCCAGTACATACATCCAGTTCTAAATCACCAGTGTTTGTTTGCTGTACACATTCATACAACATCTGGACTTATGGTGAAGTATGGTGGCGGCAGCAAGGCGATATGAAGCTGCTTCCCTGCAAATGATACTGAGGAATTCCACGTCATTGAAGAAGAATGGAGTATCATACTGGGACAGAAGCTAATGTTCTCTTATGAAACTGATTCTGAGGAGAATGTGAATGTTTTAACCAGAAAACAACCGCACACCTCAACTAAAATAACACAGGACTGGTTTATAAAGAAGAAAGAGGGCTAGCTAACCCCCTAGACCTGAATTTTACTAAAAATGTAAGAAGGATTTAAAATTGGGAGTCAGATAGACCCTCAGATCACGTTTAATTAAATCACAAAGCTAATTACCTCCAACTGTAGATGTCTCAAAGCTATAGTATCCAAAAACAAGAATTAACAATTTTGCCCCATCAATTGTTTTTATCTGTATTTGTGTTCAATTTTGCAGTGAAATTATGAACTGGAAGTGTATTAAATAACACAAACAAGTGTTTGAATACTTTCCCCCCCCTTTTAAGTCTACTTAAGACTTTTTAAAGACTCACAGGCCCCCTGTCTCTCTCGTCAAAGTCACTGAAAATAAACATTAGCCAGCAGGAATTTTCATAGTCCACGTGTTGCTGTGCGGAGATGAACAGAATCACGCAATGCAAGCCAGCAAAATTACTGTTTTGAGAGAGAGAAAACCAAAACAATGTGACGAAGTCATCCAAATATGGGACCAATTTAGTTTAATTGGTATTCTTCATGCAAAAAAAAAGTTGAAATGACTTGCTGCCACGATTGCCGTTCCCTCTTTTATCTCTTCCCACATAAAGGCAATCTCACATTAAACACAGTCACATGTACTGTAACATTAAAGCTCCACAATACAATCAACAGCGAGGGAAAGTGGCATTAGACTAATCCAACACTGACTGTGCAAAATACAAACCCAGAATGTGCAAGTATGCAGGAACGTAAAGGCAGGAACATCTTTTTTTTTTAAATATTTTTTTTAATTTTATTTATTTTTTATTTAATTTTATTATTTTTTTTGCAGGAATATCTAATTAATGATAATTATACTAATTAACCACCAAAGGATCAGCCAGCATATATTAAACAGAAAATTACATAGAAGCCTCTACAGTTAAATATATTAAATAAATATCAGTTTTCCAACCTTTAATGTTTTCACCTCTTGCCTTCACTGCAGCTTCTTTTCTTTTTTGCAGGCTGGCTTTCAGTTTTTCTGCAAAAATCCTGAATTTGTTTAACCAATTCAATTACAATTACAAAACTAGACTAATAAGTGCTGCACATCTCTGGTGTTCGCGATTTGAACAGCTACACATCCTTTCAGAATCCAAGAACTGTCTACTTACAGTGTAAGGGTGAATAGAAACATTTAAGGATGCACTCAGACTTAAAGGAAAGGAGAGAATATTCCTCTCATCAAAGATTTTGTGCTTTTTATCTGAAGGTGGCCGTTTAGAAGGCCTACCAGGTCTTGCATGGTTGTTAATCGTCTCATGTCCTTCCAGTTTCCAGATCAAATCACATTTAAATCAACTAAATAAACACGGGATCAGTCTCTGCAACAACTTGTTACTGGGTTCATGTTGTAAGAATCATTCAAATATTTGACATTTACCAGAAAAAAAATGTCCGGTTAGATATGGTCCGTCTACCTGAGAGAAATAAAAGAACGTTTAGACTAATAAAAGATCCCCACCCTCATGCAGCACAGCATGCCATGTCTGGAAAACAACCCTTCACACTAAAATCCACCGGTTAATGTGGAAAATCCTGGGTCTGTGTGAGAGCTGCGGGTTTGAGAGATCATATCAAAGGGATCCGGCTCCAGGTTTAGGTTTCAATTCACTCCTGGACGGTCGAGAATAACCTCTGGTCCAAACATGGGACACTTTAACGTGTACAATCAGTACTGCACAGGGAGCCAGGAGGAGAAAAGGATGTTTTCAGCTAAACCAAGTCGGATGGATGTTTAACGCTGAGTGACTGAGGAGAATTATTCACAGTGATAATCGCAAAAAATCAACTACAGGCATTTCCACAAGGAAGTGCGAAGTGTGATTGCATGGTTGCTATGCAACCACTGTTTGGAGACATAAAGTTAAACTAAAAAAGTTAAAAATAAAAAATATTCTACTCACGCAATGGTTTCAAACCAGCGATCTTCTGATATTCTGTCTCTTACCAGGCGGCTGACTTTCATTGTTTTTAATTCAACCACAATAAACAGTGACGAACATTTGTTTTCAAAAACTGACCTGAGCTTTAGTGTTTCCAAGTCTGTTTATGAGTCTGTTGTGCATTTAGCTCAGTGTTTTGTCCTCTTCAGGCCACCTTAGCTGGACATCACAGATTCTCACTCAGACACAAATTTTGAAGGCGACTCGACCGTCCGCTCTCTCTCCCCATACATTACAGAGGCGACTCAACCACAAAAAATCTATTTCTGTTTTAGATCAACCAATCTAAACTCACGCACTAGGGCTGCACAATATATCGCAAATTTACCGTCATCGCCATATCGACAAAAATATACACATCGCATTTATTGACTGAACTGCAATAAAAGGGGTTTTTCCAAAACTCTTCACCCAGAGCCACAGAGATAAGGGCAAAAAAAATCACTGGGCAGTTTCTTCGTCTTCTGTGCTGCTGTTCTAGATTGTTCTAGAGTCTATGTTGCCAGCAAATCCAAAGCAGAAAAACATTAACATTATAAAGGCTAAGTTTTTACTCACTTATCGCATGTGATATCGCCATGGCAACACTCAACAACATTATCGCACGCGCCCTGCACTGGATATTAGCGGACGTTTCGATGTTGGAACCATGCTAATATGTCAAAAACTGTACAATAGACACCAATTTTGCCTAAATTAGCTCCAGCACAAAAGTAAAGAAGCAAATTTTGGACACCGAATGAGTCTTGGCAGATGAACTATGCTTGAGATGAAGAACGCTGTGAAAATCAGATTTTTTCCAAACTATTACTGTAACACACACACGATACTGGCCCAATTTGATACTGTGGAAGAGGCGACACCCTGATCTGCCCTGACTCTTGCTTGACAGAGGCGCTAAAATGCTTTGTGCCACCAGATGCCCTCTCCATTGTCTTTGTCTTAAACACGTGTCGGGTTCTACTGAATTAGCCTGATTGACAGATCTATTGTTTTTCTCAGTGGGGGAGCATCAAACCTTTGTGTACAATGGCAGCACTTTCCTGTGCAGTCCTATTCTCTGGCTCCCAGGAAGGATATCTTCACTAGAGGCCACTTTCTACTCTCTGTGGAACTCCCCTCCACCTCCAACCTTCTGTTGCTTCATTAAACCATCTGAAAAGGCTACAAGAGATCAAGGCATATTTCCCAGTTTAAAGACTAGAAAAGGATCAGATGCATGCTCAAGGTTGGAGATACGAAAAGGTACTTGAGGGTGGGCTATTTTAAATGTCCCCCAAGACCCAATAATGTCATAATTATTCCCCTCTACATTACTGGCTATATGAGAAGCTAGGATCTCGTTATCGCTGCAGGGGGGGATTCTCAGAGGTTTAATCATGTTTTTATGACACAAATCAAGGATGCAGTGGTATAAGAGTAGTACAGACTGTTGTGTAACATGACAAATGGCATTAAAAGTAGTTTTAGGCCAGAATACGATCAGAAGGGAGTAAAATACAGGAAAACACAAGAACACTCAAAACGCTCCACGGGGGAAATTCTGCAGTTGCACCAAAGGGCAGCAGCCAATCAGCAGCAAGGAGAAATAAATACCGCTCTTGCAAACCTCCTGAATCTTAATACAGTGGTATTTCACCATCCCATGCCTTCTTTGTGCTTCTCTCCACAGTATCAAAACATTTAGTTATTTTTTCTATGCAAATGTCGCTGAATTTACATTAATATCTGTTACAACATTTTTTCTCAAATATTTAGCACAAAAATGCACAAAATATGATAGATGTGATATATGTTTCTGTGAATTTGCAGGGGGTTCCGCTAAGTATTATTAGAAAAACAATCAAGTGAAAGACTGAAGCCGCAAATTCCATATACTGTATATTCACATCAACCAACATTAAATAGCATCACAAGGAAGACACATTGCCTTCAGGCCTGATATCGGAGTAGTCACTTATTTACTGGACACACAGATAAACCATTTAGGCTGACTAATATAGTCTGAACAGCCTTACAAGAACAATCAGTAACTTTACAACTTACACGTTTAAAGACGTTCAGATGCGTCTTGAGAAACGAAAAGTACATTAGAGAGTGGGTTGGAACACAGAACAAAGTTCAATAGCAGTTATTAGCCTTTACATCACTGGCTAGATGAGAAGTAAGGACAACTATATGGACAAAAGTATTGGGTCACCTGACAATTACAACAGGGACTTTAACAGGGATTCCAGTACATAGACTTTGGAGTCGGTTCCCCTTTGCAGCTATTAGAGGTTCTACTCTTCTTGGGAGGCTTTCCATAAGATTCTGGAGTTTCTGTGGGAATTTGTGTCCATTCTTTCTGTAGAGCATTTATGAGGTCACTGATGTTGGACGAGAAGGTCTGGATCACAATCTTTGTTCCAGTTCATCTCAAAGGTGCTGGATGGGGTTGAGGTCAGGACTCTGTGTGGCCAGTCAAGTTCTTCCACACTGAACTCCTCCATCATGTCTTTATGGAGCTCGCTTTGTGCACTGGGACCCAGTCATGCTGGAATAGAAAAGATTCTTCCACAAACTG
Source organism: Brachypetersius altus (assembly GCA_037974465.1). NCBI lineage: Eukaryota > Metazoa > Chordata > Actinopteri > Characiformes > Alestidae > Brachypetersius > Brachypetersius altus. The sequence continues at coordinate 4,394 of JBBPDB010046850.1, read as the reverse complement.
TGTCCACAACATAGAAAAGCATGGTGTTGTCCAGAATGTCTTGGTCTGCTGAAGTATTAAGACTGTCCTTCACTGGAAGTAAGGGGTCTAGCCCAAACCCTGAAAAACAGGTGTGTCACTACTAGGGCCAGGCGATTTGGCCTAAAATCAAAATTTTGATTAATTGAACATTTTAACTCGATTACGATTAAAGAACAATTATTTTATTTATTTACTTTTTTTTTGCCCTCATAGTTCACTGACAAGCTGCTCAGTTGTCTCAGTGTTTAAGCACTCCATGCTCGACATGTCGGCGGAATAACGTAACATAACGGAGCGGGGTCACGTGACTCCACAGGAAAGTAACGGAAATAATTGACCTGGAAAAATTTGATCGATTAAAGGTTCTGAATGTCGATTCCGATTACTTTTCGATTTATCGCCCAGCCCTTGTCACTATACTGTTGTCCATATAGTGCATTCATGATAAAAGAAAACAGAAAAATGATATAAAACAATAAAGTCTGTCAATCCAATGAGGAAAAAAAACATGCTACAGAATATAAATGTCAGTTTTAGGCCAGTCAGTTTTTCGTCAATTGGAAAAGCACATCATGTTACCATCACTTTGCCTCCACCTTTTAGAGAATCAATGAACTGAAAGACATCTTCCCATCAGGGGTTTCTGAGCTTTCTTCAAAATTCAGTCCACCAACCAAGTTCCTCTATGAACCAATCGTATCCAGATGTCCTCGTAAAACTCAAGATGCCGAGGTGTAAAAATAGAGCAGTGCAGTGCAGCTAGCACCCAAAGCCAGGCTCCTAAATGCCAGTCCCAAAACAAGCAGGATGGAAAATTGTAAAGTAAGGAAGTAAGAATGCTGGCTTTATCACTCCATATGCCCACTGCTGTCTCTGATCATTTATTCTGCCTTCCCCCTGCAGTCAGAAAGCACGTCTCAGGAGATCTGATCCCAGCTGACAGCTCAGGGCTCGACGGTAGGGATATTTTTAACAGGCCTCAGCGGTTCAGATTTTCTGCAGCCTTATCACTGGCCTTGCTCCAAAAAACAACAAAACCAAAATTAGACATTCTGCTATTAATGCATAATAACAAGCAATTTGTCTTTTCTGAATATTCAATCGTCTTTAAAACATTTTTGCAATTTTGTGCTCAATCAAAGTCGTGGCTGTAGTCGCAGTGCTAGTAAGCCAAGCGGATTGGCTGATGGGTTTTCTGCAATGTTGGATGAGATAGACATCCGTTTTTATCTGCTTTCTCTGGAAAGGGACATATGGCACGGAACATGACTTCATGGAAACTGCTTCAAAGACACCGGAAAAGCTGGTTTTGTTCAGCTTTGAACTCTGATTTTTAAAGAGCCTGCTGCCATCAGTCTGTTTTGCTTTGCGTTGTCACAAAACCACAACATGTACGTATTGTACAGTATATGCTGAGCACATCCACTCGAGATGAAGTTATAAAGAGTGTTCCGGCTTGAGGCACAATAAAGAGCGGCAATTCAGATCACAGAAATAAAGGAAGTGAATATTAAAATAACTGCCCCAAATATGCCCCAGGCCAATCTGCCACCCTCACTGCTGAGGCTTGGGGCTGCTTGGACAACTACTTCAGATAACCCCAAGATACTTTGGGGCTGTTCCCTCCATTGGCTCTTGTAGCTCTGAGCACAGGCATTAAACGACCAGATGCTTGGAAGGAAAAGGACCTGACTGAGACCCCAGTATATGCCTTTCTTTAGGCTTGTGAAAGTGAAGTGAATGTGACCGTTCACTTTCACCACAGCCCACAGTGTGAACAGCATTTTAACCCATTCACCAAGTGAAACAGCGGGCAGCCAGGAACGCAGTGCCTGGGGAGCAGTGTGTGGGCATGGCACCTCGATCAAGGGTACCTCAGTGGTGCTTAGCGGTCGTGGGATTCAAACCCACAACTTCCTGATCGCACGGCGAACATCCTAAGCCACTAGGCTACCAGCTGGCCCAAAAGCTCAGCCTGCCCCGTGTTAGGATCAAACCTGCGACCTTCAGATGATGAGACTACCTACTGCGCTAACGAGGCTCCTGTGCTGTATCATCACCACAATACTTAGGTTACAGCGTAAAAAAAATACCCACGGTAAGAGGTTAAATCACGGCTATATTTTGTGTGTGAAAGAAAGGTCAAACAAAAGAAATTTTGAGACAGAGTGTGGGATACGGAAGCAAACAGTTTATAGCCCCTGAGCTGAACCCTAATCTTTACTCGAATCAATCATCATCTTAATCTAGATTCCCAAAATAAACATGGATGTACAATACAGCGCAGAGTGCCCACCCAGCCTCCCCGGACCATATCTGGGTATCAAGGGTCCACGCTCTTGTGGCACCGACAGAATTGTTTAGATAATAACGAGAAATTGAGAATCTCCTTGTCCATCCATCCATCCATCATCTACCCCTTATTCCTGCATTCAGGGTCGGGGGGCGCTGGAGCCTATAGCAGCTGCAAAGGGGCGAAGGCGGGATACACCCTGGACAGTCACCAGCACGTCGCAGGGCCACACTTATAGGGACAGACAAACATACATGCTCACATTCACACCTATGGGCTGTTTAGAGTGCTCAATTCACCTGTTCCCCGAAGCACGCATGGTTTTGGTGGTGGGAGGAAACCGGAGTCCCCGGAGGAAACCCACGCGGTCCCGGGGAGAACATGCAAACTCCACACAGAAAGACCCTGCGCCCAACTGGGGAGTCAAACCCAGGACCTTCTCGCTGGCAACAGCGCTAACCAGCGTGCCGCCCTCCTTGTTGTTCAGTAGAAATCAGAGCCAGTGAGCCAATAAACATGCAGAAGGCTGGTCTCAAGACCTAGTAATGCTTGCAATTGGCTGTATAACGTAATGTTACATAAGGCATGCAGGAAAGAGGCATGCAGAAAAAACACTACAGGGATCGCGTGTGTGGTGTTGTATTTCGAGAGGCTTGACTGCAGCATAGCTGGTGTAAATACGTGTAAGAGATTAGAGATAAAATGATTTTTGGCACTTTATCAGGTTCAGTGCCAATAGTATGCAATGTGATGAAATACACACACACACACACACACAAACACAACAAACAAAATACATGCTTTAATGCTGAAGTAAAGCTGCTCACGCCAGACAGTGGATTAGAAGTGGCCACTTTGCAGGTCCGTTGCAAAATGTCACAGATGGTTCTTTGCCAATAAGCAAACAACCTGCTGTTTTTGTGTGACATATTGAGGAAGGCAGTATGTAAAAGTGAAGCAAAGACATTTTATCAAAACCCATTCAAAATCACTAGATCTCCACTTTAAGAAATTCACTCTAAATCTAGTTGGTCATACAATTAACGGGAATTGCACATCATTTTTGATCACTCGCCAAAAGCGCTCAAAGCAAGAAACACATTCAGTACGGTCAACGAACATGAATGACCTGTGCAGCCTGACCCACAGACCTATTTATGAACATCAGTCTGACCCGTCTGTAGCCCATCGCCACCAACTACATTAGCAGACACAACGCGATGCATTCAGTGTTATTAGTGAATAAAAAATGCTCTGAGGGCAAAACATAGATATGGGTTGTAATACAAGTCTATGTGCCCTGTCCTGGTTTTCATGCAACACTTTGTTATTTGCTTTATACTTTTTATACTTACGACAAGAGATCAGGATCTACTGAGCCTCAAATCTCGACGAACTGTACATTCCGGTGCAGCTGGGTGAACTAGTGGCAATCACAAGGTTGTGAGTTCGAATCCCAACACTGGTAGTATCATCACTAAGCAAGATACTATCCCCACATGCTTCTCTTATTGGTGGCAGCCCCCCTGCTGCACTTGGTGAATGGGTTTAATGTAGAGGTGTGACAAGATGCTCGGCCCACGAGACGATACGCAATGTTGGGTTCACGAGAGCGAGACGATTTTCATCCAACCTTAAAACTGTGCATGAACTCCTACCGTGTAGAAACTGTGTGTGATGTTTTTTTGTGTGATCTAACTGAAATATTAAAATTAGGGCTGTCAGTATATTAAAATATTTAATCGCGATTAATCTCATGTTTGCCGTAGTTAACTCGCGATTAATCGCACCTTTAAGTCTTTACTAAATATACTGTTTTAATACTCTTATCAACATAGGAGTAGACAAATATGTTTGCTTTGTGCAAATTTATCTTTATTAATGATAAAGTGGAATAACACTGTAAAAATAGACTGTAAACAAATAAGGAGATTTTTAATGGCAGTGTTCTCTTTAACACAGTCACAGCTGAAGTTCAAATATTACTGTAAAAACATTAATGTAATCAAATACAAAACCAAAGCTATTTGCCACTGCAGGGCGTTCACGTTTTATCTAGCTTAAGTTCCCAGAACATGGG
>JBBPDB010046840.1:0-11130 GCA_037974465.1 Brachypetersius altus | reverse complement strand
GAAATGGTAATATTGTGTATCTGGAATGAATTTTAGATCTTTAAGTCCATGTCATGAAAAATCGGAGCAGAAACAAAAGTGTTGCGTTTATATTTTTGTTGAGTGTAAATACAGAGTACTGGTTACTTCATGAAAGCTCTCACCCACTGAGCGGCTGGGCATGGAGGACAGCACCCGCAGAGTGGCAGAGGACCACTGGTTCCTGGAGAAAGTGTGGGTGGGTCCGGCTTCATCTATACACTTGTTTGCTGGACCAACAAATAAAGTATACGTGAAAGTGACCATTCTGTCATACACGAACACAGCACACAGTGAGAACAGCACACAATTCTTCCTCTGCATTTAACCCGTTTAGCAGTCTTGGGACTTTAGCAGTCTTTCTGTTGGTCCACCGTCATTCAACTATAAGTCTTTCCCAGTCTCTGTGTATTTTGAGTTTTGATTTCAAGCCCCTGTGCCTTTTGCTTTCTTCATGAAGAAAAGTATTGAAATGGATTTCGGCAAAAGTGCCTGCCTTTCTGTGGGAGTCATGGGGATTCATGACACGATGGCAAACATGAGATTAATCGTGATAAAATATTTCAATCTACTGACAACTCTAATGTATATACTTACAGCCAAAGAAAAAAGAGACTGCATCATTTTTTTCTGGTTTTTGTCATTTGTGGGAGTGTCTCTGTGTAAAATGTGCACATCATACATATAAATAATTGATCATACCTAGGAAATATTAAACTACACATTATTTTACAACTGCAACAATTAAAACAGTGATGTGACTCTGTTTCATCCATCATATATATATTTAAGATATAGTTTTGCCACAATTCTGCTCATACATACTGCTGTTTTCCCCAAAAACGCTCATCTCAACTGCCTCAAAGTCGTCCTCCCCGTCAGAACTGGTTTCATTGTTATTGTCCTCGGAACATCCCGGGCTGTGAGGTCAAGTGTATGCTCATTACAATCAATCGAGTATGAATACATTAATACACAAAACATCAAGCATAGTTTCAGGTGAAATACAAATTATAGTGTGCACTAAACCAACAACCGAAGACAGAAAACGCAGTTCTAACTGTAATACAGGTCACAGGAAATGTAAGTTCCTTCACAAAGACATGTACATTTTACAGCTAATATCAGGTTAAAACATCAACTGCTGCAGGCGAAGGTTTATGAGTTTGCAAAAGCACTTCCCAGTTTTGGCTGTTTGGCAAGTAAGAAACTGTGACAGTTGTGGGTAAGAGTTTCGTGAGAAGGTTAAAGATAAAAGTTCTTTCAAATCATTTTAGCCGTTTAACCTGAGCAGAAAAATATTAAACTCACTCAGAATGCAGATCTATTTGGCAGTTGTCCAAAGAATTATTGAAATCCATCCTGATGTGTAAGCTGTTCTTATGTCGTTGTGCTTCTTACATTCTTCCCCAGCACTTATGCACACACACTTTCACACACACATTCACACATCTATATATAAGGCTGTGCTCAGTCGTCTGAGAAGGAGTTTGGTGGTTTCAGATGGCAACGCAGTGAACCAACATAAGGAAACCAGTTAATCTATCTATCGTTGATTCAGATTTTCTGAACCTGAGGGTTACTTTGTTGTCCCAACCTGTTGAGACACAAAGCCCAATGAAAGGGCTTTGATATTCTTTTTCAGTGAATTTTGCAACAAAGGTTTTTGTATACCTCATGTACCCACTAGCTAACTAACAATGCCTGTGGCTCTGTGTAAATAGTTGAGAGGAGTTTCCTTTCCTATCTACTTTCCTTGATTTTGACTGATCTGGTTGTCAAAAGGATCCACACGTTAGTCAGTTCTACTGTTATTTTTAATTTTACAGACAATGAGCTACAGATCAGGTGAAATTAGGGCAAGCAGGCAGGAACGTTTTCACCCTGAAAAGAGTTTTCCAATAGATCAGTTTTAAGTGACATAAACACTATTTGTGTGTGGATGAACCTCACTCAGTCCCTCCGTTTCTCCCTCACTTTCTGACTCACTCCCTCCCTCCCTCACCCTCTGACTCACACCCTCACTCGCTCACTCCCTGACTCACTCGCTCACTCCCTGAGTCCCTTACTCTGTCACTCTCTGACTCGCTCAGTCATTCCCTCCCTCACTCTCTGACTCACTCCCTCTCTTCCTCCCTCACTCAGTCCCTCACTCTGTCACTCTCTGACTCGCTCATTCATTCCCTCCCTCACTTGCTCCCTCACTCTCTGACTCACGCACTCTGTCACTCTCTGACTCTCTGACCCACTCACTCCCTCGCTCCCTCAGTCTCTGACTCCCTCCCGCATTCACTCACTCACTCTCTGACTCACGTCCATCTCCTCATAATGCTTCCATTTTACACAGACATGCCGAGGAGGAGAGTCCTGCACAGTCTGGTGAATTTTTTGCTCAAACAAACATGATTACCTTCAGTGGGTGGTGACTGTGTTTCGAAGGTGTGGTGGGGGTAGAGAGAAACACTGGACTCTGACACAGAAAGACACAGCAGTGCGAATTTACTAAAGAAGTTAAACTTTAATTTCTCATTTTAATTTCTGTGCAATAGAACTAAGAATTTGAACAGCCATAACTATACCATTCAAATTTATTCACAGATTGCAACCAAGTTACAAAGAGAGAGAGAGAGAGAGAGAGAGAGAGAAATAGAGAGGGAGGTGTGAGTGCTCTGCAACTGCATTTCTGCATCAAAGCTAAACAAAGAAGACAGAGCGAGAAATAGAGAGAGTGACAGAGAGAGAAAGGCAGAGAGACACACACAGACGGAGAGAGACAGATACAGGCAGGCAGAGAGAGAGAGAGAGAGAGAGAGAGACATTAAAAAAAAATTAGTACTATGGAGGGGGCTGAACTGAACTGAGAACAGCCGTTAGTGGGGCCGAATCCATGACGTGTACTTCCTGGAGGGGTGGCGCGTGCAGCATTTCAGGAAACAAATGTAAAAGTAAACAGAAACAAAAGTAGTGCGGACAAAAAGATACTGCGGGACGTCAGGAAGCGTTAAAGACAGAAACATGGACAGAAGTGCTTATGGTGCGTCTCTGGCTGGAGGATCCTTCGATCTCCAGAGCTTCATCAGACAGCCCCAGACGATCCTGCGCGTGCTCAGCTGGGTGAGGCTCCAGAGCAATGATTTATCAGTAATCAAACGTGAAAAGCATGTTTCTATAGACAAACTCTATCGACAAACACCAGGCCTGCGTTACTGAAGGTATTTTTAACTGTTTTAGCTGTTGAAAGTTCAGAGATCAGTGAAGTGCTTCCACAGAAAACATACAGATAAAGATCCAGCTGTTCTCCTGAGATCACGAGGAACTGAAAGTTTTAGAGAACTGAAGCTTAATTGTGGTCTGTCGGGCCTCAACTTTAATATATATATAAAAAACCCGTCTTGTACGGTGTATTTGCTGTAATTTGCAGTAAAGTTGTCAAAGCTGTCAACTCTGACAGACTTCAGTGTGCATTTGATGACTCACCTGTAGCTGGTGGAGTTGGTCTGGCATAACTGGGGCCACCTGGAGCACGACACCACATACTGGTCCTGTTCTCTTTTCTCATTTCTCAAAACAACTTTTTCTCAGTTTATTGACCAGTTACAGGCAGAAACACTATAATATGGAGTGCAGTGTTACCCTAGGAGCAGATTTGGGAAATATTACTAATTGGATTTATGTATATTACTAAATTAAAAGCGCTTGTTGTATGTCCTCAAATTAGACAACCAGACAAATTAGACTAAACAGTGTTGGCAACTGAAGGCACTGTGTACATGATTTCTTCGGAATGGAAGAATGAAAACTTATATCTCACTATTCATGCAGTTTGGATCAATTCCAAAGAGTGTTTGCACATTGCTGGATAACCAGCCACAAAGACTGTTCGATATTTGTCTTTTTTTTAGTTTTTAAATGATGATTTTAATTGACGACTTGGGTACATTTTACTGCAGACTTCTTAAAGGTAAATATAGTTCAGGGATGCAAGGCATGACATGTGATGCTTTAATTATGAGGGGCTTTTTACACTCTCATTGTGCTTTCAGTTTTCTTGCTTCTACTGTTATGCCGTGGAATGTTCTTTAAATGGTGCTTCTGTTCAGGCAGTTCGTTTTGTAATTGCCCCTTTCTTGTGTTTCAGCTGTTTTCTGTAGTGGTTTTTGCTACTATTACTGCGGAGGGCTTCATCAACTCATCTGAACAATCAAATGTTAGATGCATGTTTAACCAAAACGACGGCGCCTGCAATTATGGAAATGCTGTTGGAGTTCTAGCTTTCCTGGCATGTGTTGCCTTCATTATTTTGGATGCCTACCTTCCTCAGATAAGCAACGCCAAAGAGAGGAAGAACATTGTCATCTGTGATCTAGCTTTTTCTGGTAAGGGAATCTTCATTAGTGCTTGCCTCTGTAGATCTATTAATGCTTATAATGACCTGTAATTCATGTTGTTAGAAAGTGAAGGTTTTATGTTGAGCTGTTGTCAGCTTTGCCTTTCTTCTTAACAGGTGTTTGGACGTTCTTGTGGTTTGTATGTTTCTGCTTCTTGGCCAACCAGTGGTCACACACTGAAAAGACTGGCGGAATTCCAGCAGACGCAGCCCGAGCTGTGATAGCCTTTTCCTTCTTCTCCGTCATCAGCTGGGTGAGCACTCTATTAACCTCCTCTTGATTAACTCAGACAGCACAAACTGGGATAATACAAAGTAGTATAATACAAACTGGGATGAGACAAACTGGGATAATGCAAACTGGGATGACACAAGCTGGGATGACACAAACTGGGATGATACAAACTGTCTTTTTTGAACTCATTTTTGATAAACTAAGACAAACCTTGTTTTTTTCCCCACCAGGCTCTGCTGACCCTATTTGCTTACAGAAGGTTTCGCCAGGGCGTGGATGATGTCGGTCTGGACTACACAGATCCTTCCAATGACCAGACCACCCCATACCCTTACCCCTCCGCTCCGCAGGGCTACCAGCAGTCCCCGTTCGCCCCCAACCCCACAGGAGAGACCTATCAGCCCCCAACGTACTAAAATCAGAGATTAGCTCACCAAGGCTGAGGAAACGTTCAACTCACGTCACTGAGCTACACCAGCATGTACTGACTGTTGCACTTCAATGTTTGTCTGGGCTTGTATACATAAGAATAATATTTTATGTCTTATGTCCATTTAACTGTATTTCTGAACTTCTAAAAAGCCAACATTGACCCTAGTCCAGCGCTTACTCTGAAATGCTTTATCAGCATGGCTCCTAATTTAATAGGTTTATTAATAATGATTGCCCTGCAGTTGGCTGTGGGGAAGGGGAGGGCATCTTCAGTTCTAACTGCTCAAGTCCAAAACACCTTACAAGTCAGGAGTATCAGCTGGACCTGTTGGATTCTACTGTGTTCTAAATCATAGTAAACGAAGAAATATAATTTAAATATAAAGTTTGCTTTATACATATTACTGCAATTTTCCTCCATTATATAATGAATAGAAGCAATAAAACACAGCTTATATATCATTATGTACTATTCAAAGATGTTTATCAGAAAATAGCTTACAACAGGTAATGTTTTGATATGAAATTGCTACCAAATGCACAGACAGGCAGGTTTATGCACATGATGTTTTTGGATTCAGGTGTTGGGTTCAGGGGGCATAGATATTGTGATAAGAGGGTACACTGATTTAAACGAGGGTAGACTTTACTGCCTAAAGTAAACCACTACTGTAAACCAGTGTTTTAATATCTACTATAGCATATGTGCACTTATTTGTTTTTATATATTTCCTCTATGCACCTGATTGGTTGTACATTTTCAAAAACGGGATGGCGATTGTTAAATTACAATGGTGTTTATATTTGAATAATTGTATTGTTTTATACCAGAAAGCCAAATTCGGGACTTCTACCTCTGTTTGTAAGAGCTGTGCCTTCAAGTTTATGAAGTAATTGGTGCTTTGGGTGTTTTCCATCTTTCATTATAGACGATGGCGTATTTCAGATGTTCACAGTTTGCAGAACCTGGGTTTTTCTACATGTCAGACCAATACGATCTGTAATCCTGATTTTAATTTAAACCTGCTAACCGCTAAAGGACTAGCATCATGCTGTCTGTATTCAATTCTCACACAGCTTAGATCAGTAAAGTGTTTTCGTAGTTTTTCTTTTGCAGTTGTTACTGAAACTACAGGTATCGGCTATGTGTACATGTTTGGCTGCTTTCAAATAAAGATGGGTTTAATAAGAATTTGTTTATGACTGTTTTGGCCATCAGTAGATCTGTTTAAAAGAGTATGATTATACATTCACAGACAGATAACTATTAAAGTCAGCGTAAATGAAAATGAAAACAATCTTGTTCACGTGTCTGGAGTTATCATGCATCATTCTTCATTCACACCAAAATGGTTTTACCATAATCTCAGATCTAAGCATTTTGACTCTAAAATGTCTTGAGTTTTGATTATATTATGGTGCATAAGAATGTTGAGATCAGTAATATTAATAGCGCCAACCCCCCCACAAAACTCTTGAAAGCCCCAAAAAACCCCAAAAGAGGCAGCTGGTGGTTATGGAGTTGCCTCTGCAATCAAAAGGCAATGGGTTTGAATCCCAGGACCGCTAGTGGCACCACTGAGCAAGGTACCGCCCAGACGCCCTGCTCCCGGGCTCTATGTTCCTGGCTGCCCACAGTTTCACTTTGTGAGTGGGTTAAATGCAGAGAAGAATGTTATACTGTTCCCGCCGTGTGCTGTGGTGTGTTCACGCGTTTCCATTAAGGGGCCACTGTATTTAACTTTACTCTAAAACCCCACAGATATAAGGGGACACTTTAAACTGCACGGTGACAGCCCGCGGGGGGTTCTGCGCAGACCGCGCGCAGGAGTGATGTCCTCAGAGCGGCTCGTGTTTCAGCTCTAGTTTGCGGAAGTGTTTTCGGACGGACAGCGGAACATGATTTTACGGAGAAACCCGGAGCAGAAGCCTCCACTCTAGAGAACCCTGCAGAACCGGACAGAACCCAGACCAGCACCATTCGCACGGAGGAGCCCAGCAAAACCTTAAAGCAGAACCCTCCGCACTAAAGAACCGGACAGAACCCCGCAGAGCCGCCACCGCAGCCTGACTTCCAGCTGCTCTGTGAGGGTTCTGTCTCGGAACCAATCCCAGTCCTCTTAAAGACTCCCGGATCCTGATCTGAACCTGTGAGTGTGTGTGTGTGTGTGTGTGAGAGAGAGAGAGAGAGAGAGAGAGAGAGTGAGAGAGAGAGAGAGAGAGAGTGAGAGTGTGCGTGTGCGTGTGCGTGTGCGTGTGCGTGCGCCTGCCTATTCGATTGGTTTATTAGAATCATGTTTATATTAGTGTAGACCCATAACAGAGAGTGGGGAGGGATCTCTGATCATTCTGGATAACTTTCACTTTAAACCGACTAATCAAAGACACTTCAGTAAATCACTCTTCAGTGATAGCAATTTACTGATGTTACCGTTCATTAGGCTGCTGTAAATGTTCGTTAAACCAGTGAAAATACGCAAAAGAAACTACTTTTCTAATTGTGATATTGTTAATGTAATGTTATAAATGTGTTATATCTATGCAAGTAACTTCAACACTTTCTACTGAAAACATTTCAAGGAAACGAACTCTTATTGGGAACATGTTCAATGTTCAAAGCTTAATGTGGTGTCATGTAATAGAACTGTATTAACCATATTAATACCTCACACAGTCAGAATTGGGTTGCAAGAAAGTGAAGAAGTGAATTTTGGCTTTCGGCAGCAGAATGTAAATGATTGTTTCTTGGATGTTCTGTACAAATTTCAATCCAATTTAATGTGTCTTCAAAGAGGACCAAACTTCAAAACTTCAAAATGCCCCCCCCAGTAACTTCATTGTTCTCCTCTCCATTTGGAAATATATAAATCCCAACTTTTATTCTTGTACATCAGTAACTGTCATCATTTGATGACTTACTTTAAGAAGGAATTATAGAGCGACAGTTTTTTTTTTGCGCTCTTTAAAGTTTGCCACATGCATGTTTGAATAAGGGCTGGGCTTTAGTGAAAGTTTAATGACACCACAGCGTCCGGCTTTACCTGTTCTTGTCGTGTCCTTCCGGCTCTGGCTGTTTCCTCATTGGCTGTGGAGGCGCACCTGCTCTCGGTGAACTTTCCTGAGGGTAGGACAGGTGGCAGCTGCATGTGCCTCCTGAATGAGGTGGGAGTGAAGGTACTCTCCGAATAGTGGCTCAGTTTGGTTCCAGGGCTGTAAGGGGTTGTTAGAACAGGATTTCTGTGTAGAGTTTGTGTTTGAAATGGCTTTGATCTTACTGATGGAATCAGTACAGCTGAAATAATATGCTGCATGATGATACTGATCAGTTATTGCATCACTGCACTGAAGGCGGTCCTGCATGTTCCAGAAAGTGCAGTGGTCTAATGTTGTTGTGCGTCTCTGCAGGTCTGGCTGGGTCTCTTCCTCATGCCTGTTTCTCCAGGCTTTGCTCGTCTGGACCAAAATGAGCCGATGAACTCTCTGCGTATCTCAGTAGGAGGACTCCCGATGCTGGCCTCCATGACAAACCCCTCTGACCCGCGGTTCCGCATCAAATGGAGAGTCATTATTTTGGTGCTGGCCGTGATGACTCTTGTCCTGCTGATCTACCTGCACTTGGCCCCGGTTCACGTGCAACCCAGCGGCCGGTACGGCTGGAGGCTGGCCCGCCCCGAGACTGTGGGAGAGGAGCAGTATAATGACACTTATCCCCTCAGCCCCCCGGAGCGCAGCCCCCAGGGAACACGGTACCGCATCGGCGTCATCGCTGACCTGGACACTCACTCCAGCATGGAGAACCAACTGACCTGGTTCAGCTACATGCTGAAGGGCCACCTCCTGGTGTCGGAGAGCGGAGACAGGGTGGCCGTGGAGTGGGACGCGGACAGAGTGGTCCTGAAGAGCCACCTGTCTGAGAAAGGGCGCGGCATGGAGCTTTCAGAGCTGGTCGCCTTTAACGGAAAACTGTACAGTGTGGACGATCGCACAGGTGTGGTTTACCACATAGATGGAAGTAAAGCCGTGCCGTGGGTCATCCTGCCTGATGGAGATGGATCTGTCTCGAAAGGTCATCATCTCTCTCTTTTTTACTCAGTGTGCAATATGAGAATAATTCAAACACACATCATCATTGCATATAGTCAAAATGTACCATATTTTAAGAATACTTCATTCATCTGTGTTTGTTAATGATAAGGCAACAGTTTGGTGGAGAATCAAAGTATAACCACTTTCCTTTTCCACCAAAATAGGAGTCAGAATTTTGCTTTGTGATATTTGCACTGAAGTGAAGGAGGCTCAAGCCCTGTGTCCTGCCTGAAAGATCTAATGCTCAAACTGCAGTGTTAAGGAATCTCAGTTAGACTTGCTTATCTGGTTTCTGCTGCTGCTTGTATTGTGTGTGTGTGTGTGTGTGTGTGTGTGAGAGACACAGTGTCAAAGGTCTGATTGCTTGTTACTTTAAACAGGCCAGTGTTTGATTACTTAGGCCTGATAATGGGTGGGACATTTCTTCCATTTAATTTTTGATCCAGCACACACCACAGCAGCAAAGTTTAGACAACAAACATTTATCGGCTGATTAGTTCTGGAAATGAGGTAATTTTGTGATCCTGGTAACAGGTCCCTTTTTAAATGTTTTCATTGCTGCACACCTTCGAATTTTGGGTGAAAGTTTCCTGAAAGTCGGACTGTTCTGTAATTGAGAGTTTGTAATCAGTGTCACATTTGTTTGAATACTAGTTAATGAATCTGTCGTTCTCTGAAAGGCTTTAAGGCCGAATGGCTTGCTGTGAAGGACGACCGCCTGTATGTCGGAGGTCTGGGAAAAGAGTGGACGACGACAACAGGAGAGGTGGTGAATGACAATCCTGAGTGGGTGAAAGTCGTGGGTTTCCGTGGCGACGTGCAGCATCAGAACTGGGTTCCCAAGTACAACGCTCTCCGCAGCGCAGCTGGAATCAGTCCCCCCGGTAAGAAGATCTTGAATCTCTTTTAATAATTCTATTTTTAAAATAATATCTTTATTAAAAACATTTCCGATATGAGTTATGTCTTTATTACTGCTGCAGCAGGTCAAAGGTTTCTCAAAGTATGTTTCTTCTGTAAACCCCTGGGGTGAGGTGGACAAACAGCAATTACTCAACAATCATTTTGTACAAAATTATGACATGTATTTGGTAATTTGGCCTCTAGGAGCCCATGACATCTCATTTGTGAATTGGTGCCTCCTTGTGAATGTTGATGCAACTCTAGCACTTCTCAAGCCTATATTATTTGAAACAGTTCACCAGATTTGACACGCTGCATCAGCACCACATTGGCAAGCCAGATTTCATGATGTGTTGTCCATAGGAGGCGCCGCAACTAAGACATTTCATCACCTCAAGAACCTCTTAAGCTACATTTCTGGAATTTTGAATGTTTACATTTGATCACATCTCCTAAAGTTCCATTCAGCTCAGTCAAGAATATTTGCTCTACTATTCCAATGTAATTACGTACTTAATTACACTTATAACTTCTTGGATGAGTTACAGTTAACTGGCATTATTTTTTTAACAGCATGTCAGTCAAATAGATTTCATTTTGACATGTTTCATTATGTTTCAGTATAAAGAAATTAGAAACATGTGGCAAACATGTAAAAATGTATATGTGTGTGTATATGTGTGTGTATATGTGTGTGTGCATATGTGTGTATATATATGTGTGTATATATATGTGTGTGCATATGTGTGTGTGCATATGTGTGTGTGTATATGTATGGTTGTATATGTGTGTGTATATGTGTGTGTGCATATGTGTGTGTGTATATGTATGGTTGTATATGTGTGTGTGTTCATATGTGTGTGTATATGTATGGTTGTATATGTGTGTGTATATGTGTGTGTGTGTGTGTGTATATATGTGTGTGTGTGTATGTATGTATGTGTGTGTGTGTATGTATGTGTGTGTGTGTGTATATGTGTGTGTGTGTGTGTGTTTGTATGTATGTGTGTGTGTGTATATGTTTGGGTGTGTGTGTGTGTGTTTGTATGTATGTATGTGTGTGTGTGTG
>JBBPDB010046829.1:0-11130 GCA_037974465.1 Brachypetersius altus | reverse complement strand
ATTTTTTAAATATCCCCATTTTTATGCGTATCATTTATTTGTATAAATACGTATATTTATCTGCCACTCCTTAAAGGGCAGAAAATAATTTCTGATATTAAACCGGTCCGTGACGAAATAAAGGTTGGGGACCACTGCAGTAAAGCACTATTCAAATCAGCACTTGCTCAGTGAGAGTGAGATTTGAAGGCCAGGTCAGTGCCTTGAACTCTTTGTCATGTTCCTCAAACTATTTCTAAACAGCTTTTGCGAGTGGCAGGACACATTATTCTGCTAAAAGAGGCCACTGCCAGTAGGGAGTACCATGGCGATCAAGGGGTGCACTTGGCCATCAATAATGTTTAGGTAGGTGGTTTGTGTCAAAGAAAGACCAACTAAATGCCAGCAGAATGTTGCCCAGAGCATCTCGCTCCTTCTGCCTGCTCACCTTCTTCCCCTAAGTGTCTACTTTTCCTCAGGTAAGTGATGCATACATACCCAGTCATCCACAAACTGATTCATCCGATCAGGCCCCCTCCTTCCATTGCTCCATGGCCCAGTTCTAGTGCTCACCTGCCATTTGTAAGTGCTTTTGGTGGAGCAAAGGGACCAGCATGAATACATATTCAGTCCTATGGTACACTTTAGCCCAATATACGTCAAGCTGCAGTTACATTAAATGACATTACATTAACTTGGCAGATGCTTTTATACAAAGCGACTCACAATTCGAGGAAACACTCAAGTTTCAGGACAGCGTGAGGACGCGCAAAGAGTTCTAGGCGCTAAAAATTTTATGAACGGAGTAGTGCCAGAAGATGTAAGATTAATCAGAAGAGCAGGTGTGATTTACAATAGCTGGTGCATCGGGAGAGGAGGTGCTCTGTGAATTGATGAGTCTTCAGGAGAATTTTGAAGATAGAGAGGGATGCACTGTTGAAACAAGTACTGGGTGTTCTGACACCTTTCTTTCGACCATAGCTGAAACTAACTTTTCAGATGTTTGTGCTACAGTAGCTTTTCTGAAGTTTTGGAGATTTCGCTCCAGCCGTTGCTCCTCAGTGAGTTTTGGGTGCCCCTGACCCTGTCACCAGTTTCCAGGATGTGCCTCCTTGGACCAGTTTTGACAGGTACAGACCAATGAATACTGGGAACACCCCTCAAGACCCGCTGTTTTGAAAATGCTCTGTTCTACGTGTCTAGCTATCATTATTTGTCACTCAGATCCTTTTTCCTGCTTCTAGCTGACTGTTCACTTGCCGGCCTAAAATATCCCACCCCTTGACAGGTGTATTTGTAATGAGATAATTAATGTTATTTCCCTCACCTGTCAGTGGGTTTAATGCTGTGTATTCAGCCTATTGCAGTTTAGTGCCACCCATTCTCATTGAAGACATTAGGAGTGTTTTAGCTGGGGCTGTTTTTGAATTAAAATACAGGCTAGCCAATCAGTACTGCGCTTATTTACATCCATCAACCCTAAAGGTGCAGTAACAAAAGCAGACTCATCAGTTCTTAAGCATAAATAGATGCAGGAACATGGTAGTGCAAAATAATTAGTATTTTAGTAGTCTTTGGTCCACAGAGCCCCACACACATCATTTTGGGGCAGCTGGTGGCCTGGTGGTTAGGGAGTTACCCCTGTGACTGTGGGTTTCCATCCCAGGAATGTCAGTGGCACCGCTGAGATACCTTTGAGCAAAGTACTGTACCCCCACACTGGGGTGCTCACTGCTTCACTCCGGTGAATGGATTCAGTGCAGAGGACACATTTCACACGGTTCACACTCTGCTGTGCTTTGGTGTCTTCATGCATGAAAAGTGGGTTATTTTCATTTCACTTGTGGAGCCCTAAAGTAGAGACAGACTACACAGAAGTCCTTGAGGAACAAACTAAAAGTCTGCGGTGAACTGTTGGTTCACAGATGCAGCCATGGAAAAAAAGAGACCACTTTTCTGTTCTGTTCACTGTTTGTACAGTTTGCAGCAGTGTGTGTGTCTTTGTGTGTGTGTGTTGCTATTCTTCCACGAACTATTGCAGTGTGAGCTGTGTAAAAATAAGAAATGCCTCCATATGTGTTGAAGTGTTTGTACAGCAGCTTTCCTATGTACTGTATTCCAGCAGCTTCACTTCAGTTTCTGATGAGATGAAACAGAGTCAAACATGCACACACCATTCTAATAACATCACTATTTTAATTGCTGAAATTGTGAAAAAATGTAAGAGTTTTTGTAGTTTAACATTTACAAGTGATACTAAATTATTTAAATGTATTACATTTTCTCCAAACATTTTTGTTTTGGAATGTTGAACCTATTGTGGTCAATAGTGTATACAACAATAGTGACATGCACATTTTACACAGACACTTCCACAAATTACAAAAGCTATTACAAGGAATTTTTTGGTTGTATATCAATGGTTACTATGAACAAGCTTTATCAACATGACCAGGACCCTGCTTCATATATAAAATTCACATATTTGGTTTACTTTGATCAATATAGATGATCTGTATCAATAAATATTCAATATTTATTTAAAACCACTGGGAATGATTTACAGGGTGTAATGAAGCCTTGATAAATATTTTGAATGTGTAAATGTAACATTTAAGCCACACTTGGAATAAATTAAGGTTGTTGGCAGACAGTAGGCAATGCTCTTGCCGTCTCTAATTAATGTCATATTTAATTATGTTGTAATACTCTTATCATCAGCCAAAATCTGCATCTGTTCTGCCTCTCCGACTAATCAGTGATAAGCAGTCCCTTTGGCCTGAAGCTGTCTCAGCTCTGTTGTAAATGTATATGCTTTAGATTCACTGCTAAAGGTCAGATTTCCATTCGTTAACCCCTCGTGCTCAGGCTTATTGTTCAGTTGTTAATCAAAAAATTCCATAACTCCTATTAATTATTCAGTAACTCCTATAAACCTACAGTGTATTGGTAAATTGCCCCCTCGGGATTTCCTCTGTTTTCCATTTTTGTACATTAAATGGTTTTGGATCCTCGTACCAAACAGTTTTTAAATGATCAGTTAATGTATTCATGTGAGGGAAAAAAAGTTTGCCATGCCTGCACAACAGTAATTGCCCTATGGGCTTCATAACTGCATGTGATGACAATTTGACTAAAACCAGACGCAAACAAGCAACTCTATGAACTGGAGAACAGTCTTTCACACCATTGTGGAGGGAGTCGAGAATTCTCTGTAGAATTACTTTATTCTGATCACACTACAAGACATTTTGAGACTACCTGTTAAAGAATTCGACCTCAGTGGGGTTTCAGTCAGGACTTTCCGGGACAAATCTTACATTTAATTTCTTGTGAACCATTCAGAGGTACTTTGGATCTTTTATGCTTTGGATCTCTGTCTTGATGCACAACCCAGATCCTCTTGAGCTTCAGATCACAGACTCACAAGGCTTTATGGTAGAGAGCAGACCAGTTATGTTTTATATACTGAATTATGACTCATCGCCCTGACCCTGAAACAGACAAGCATCCCCACACCATCACACTGTCGCCTCCCTGTTTGACTGCTGGTATGATGGTTGTCAAGACATTTTTGCCTTCTTCACATTACTGGAATGTAATCAGAGGTATTTAAATGAAGTATTCAGGCCTAGGAATGTCTAGTCTAATTGATCTCAACTATATTTGGTGTTAAGTGAGTAAGGATCAATTACCTTTTTCACATAGATTGATCATTTTTCCTTCATTAAATGAAATTAAAACTTTCTTTATTTTTTGTTTATTCCCTTCGTCTTTATTGTTTATGAAATTTAGTCTGAGGATCTGAGTGTGAAAAATATGCAAAAATCAGCAGAAGGAATGTACCTAATTAATATATGGTTTGCTTAATCATCAGCATATGGGCAAAGAAAGATGTCTGCTGTCTGATCTCCGTTATGCACTTGAGAGATTCATGGGCGCTTATTTTTCTGCAGTCACACTAGACATTTGCTGAGTGTGTCACCATGTGAATGTGACTATGACTAAGGCAGGACGGGACGGGACTGGGGTGGGTGGGGGGGCATAGCGTGCACGCAGCTGCACTTAACTAAAGAGCCAACATAGCAGTTAACAAACTTTATCCCAGTAGTAATGATGAATAATGAATATTAATTGTGTATCATGTAGCATAACTTTTATGTGTTTATTTATAGCCAGTGAGGTTAAAAGGGTCATGCTCAGGCACTCCATTTTGGATCTTCAGCACGGCGATACGTAAAGCCGCCGCTTCAGAACTGAAGTGTTAAAATTCACTCAAAGCAAAGTTTCACATGTGAGATTTGTTTACCCAGGAAGTCTGCTGTCGCTCCTCATAGCAAATTCATTTAAACAGATATCGCTGAAATATCGCTGACAATATACATGCATAGTGTGCATTATCTTTAATTCGTTTCTGTCTGATATTCATTCAGTAATTAACTCAAATAAGACAAAAGTGACAAAACTGTTTCACTGAATATGATTTTGATTGGTAAAAAATAAACAGTGTACAAGAGAACAAATAAAATGTGAATTTAGTAGTATCAGCAAATTTGAGCTAGCTAGTAATGGCAAAATGCTATTAATCACAGTGGAACATGCTATGCTAGCTGAAAAATATACTGGTGGTGGGGAGTGTCAATTATTATATTTTAATTTGCTGCCAAAGTGAGGTATGCAGCCTTATGCACTGCAGCAACAATGTTTTTGCCTGGTTGTGGCGAGATTTTCATTCGGCAAAACAACAAAATTTATAAATGGGATCCGTCTGGATTTTTTAATAGCTATGTGGTTTGCTGACACACACATCTGTTGCTCAAGATATTCAGCTATCCATCACAATTGCAGTGAATTGTGCTATACACAGCTCTTCACAATGTTTTGCCTTTGTTTCTTCATCTATCTTTCACACCATAGACCATCACAGCTGTTATTTCCATGAACACAGAACCTTGAGTGTTCTCTCACCTTTATTGCTACTGATGCTCTGTATTTTCGAGGCTTCAAACTTACATCATACTTAGCGTCAACCTCAAATTTTAAACAAATCTTTCACACCCATTCAGTTCATGTCCTTTTAATCAAAAGACACATTCATGTTTAATCTTTCAATGAACTGTGAGTCTGTATGGGAAGTCGAAAAAGGAAACTCATAGAAAATTGGCTAGAAAGCAGAAGAATGGTACAATAAATTATTTGATGGTTTTTGGTAAAATGAAATGCCAACGCTATGGAGAAGTATGGTGGTGGTAGTATCAGTAGCTAAAGGGCATCTTATTAAGGCAGGGGGAAGAACAGAACGGAAATTTGGTATAAAGTTCATATTTCTGTAGGACAGACCAACACAACAGTGGAGTGACTCAAAAACAAGGCAAATGTTCTGCAGTTACAGTGTTCACATGCACAGGAGTTGATTGCACAGTCTGATTGTTAAAGTCTTACTATAGTTTTAGTAAATACTGAAACTATCATATTGTAGTGCATACTCTAGATTAATAAATATCAGCTCGACATCATGTAAAGTACCCAAATCATTTAGAGTTTTTTTTCTGCAGTACCACACATGTGATGACAGCTTTGTGACACGAAATAAACATGAATAACAAAAGATGAAAAGGCTGAAGTTTTGCAGAGAAGCAGAGATGTGATATTATCAGGAATAGTAATTTATTGTACAACTGAAAAAAACAATTTTGGTTCAGTCCAATATCTTAGATCCACTAAATCTTAGGGTCCTATGGATACTGTGTGTGTAGCAGAAGACGGACAGTCAATATTCTTATCCCCTTCCCACTGAAAAACCTTCACAACTGTAGCCAGCAAACTACATCTAACCAACCTCAACAGCCTGCTGCAAATCTTCCAAGACAAATTTGGAAGGAATTACTCCTGAGCAATATGTGAAGCTGGTTAATACACATCTCACTCAACTCACAGCTTATTATTTGAGCTTATTATTCACAGCTTAAGTTTTTTTTAATGTGCTTACAATTTATTTTGGTTTAGAAATTTGGTGATAGTGTGTATGAGTTCGGAGAATAAGGGCCTGCATAGCTTCTTCAACCATCTGAGCTATAGAAAATCAATCATTCCTGCCTCGTGTACCAGCACAGGAGCCTGCTTTCAGAAAGAAAAAAAAAGCCCTCCAGATTTTCCCTGTTCCCTCTTTCCTCTCCTGTAGCATGATTTATGCACACACAAGCTTTCCCTCTGAGTACACAATGAACAACACCCGCTCCTTTTCAGAGGAAAGTGTCCCCACCAGGTGGTGGAAGTGAATGGTGGATTGTAAAAGGAAGCCTATATTCTATGATTATATACCTCATCATTGTACTCTCAGGAGGTGGGTAGCCAAAAAAAAACAGCTTAAGGACAGAAGACTGACTGTTCTGGACTGTAGACAAGAGTTTCTTGTGCTTTTCATATTGCTCCATAAGTGCTAACAGTAGAGCCGCTCCTGGAAACACAGCAACAAGGTTGAAAACAAGCAGGCTAGAAGGGTAGCAGGGAACCTGTGAAAACATGGCTCAGAATTACAATGGGAAAACAATCTTTCTCCCTGAAACTGAAAGGGCACAGTAATCACACAGACATACAACAGGCTACAGGTAAGACTAGTGACAAGCAAGACACAGATATCGAGTGAGTGAGTGAAGTAGAGCCAGGGCAAGGTGCATCCAGGATGAGGAATATGTGGTTTCTTTCATGCTGATAATAATAAATAAATATTTTTGCATTACATTTTTCTATATAAAGGGTGCCAATACTTATGAAAGGAACTGCCCGGAGCATTTTCTTTACCTGTACTACCAGGAAAGGCGAGGAGAACAAAAAAAGTCTGTAGCTCAAACCAATGGGAGTAAACAGACATTAAAAGTGAGATCATCGCGATGCTTTAAAATTTCTCCTCATCTTCTTTATTAATTCTGTTCATGGAATGAGCTTCAGCAGGATCCAGTTAATCACAGGGAACTCTCTCTGTCAGGTCTCATCTGAAAGTAATTAAGAAATGGTCCAGGAGTCGAGCAGGCAGGCTGCTGTGGAGAGGGAAGGGAGAAGAAAGCCATGCGTCTGGAACGAAAGTGAGATGAAAAAGCTTTTAGTCCCTGGCAGGCATACCAGGCATATAGGGAGGAAGAGAGAGGAAGAGATGGAGGGAGAGAGGTGACACAATGTGGCGAATCCTTTTAAAGGTGCAGTAGGTTAATAAGTAATATTAGTACTAATTGTCACCCCTCAAATAATAACCTAGAACTGTAGAACCTAGAACTGTAGAACGGCAAAAAATATTTGTTGAAGAAACGTTATCGATTTACACGCACCACATTCCTAAGAAAACACAGTGTATCTCGCCATCTGGCACAATCAACTGGCCCAGTCTCCACTTTACAGCTTGCACAGTTGGTTGAGTATCAGATCTGTCGAGAACTGAGACAAATTGTGCATAAATGGACTTCACTCTGAAAAAAACCTACAATGTGACTCTGGTTTTCTAGCTGTGGGCCTCAGTCTCAGTGTCACACTAGAAGGCCAGCAACATTCGGCAAGTCATCAGTGCACGCTATCCATCATATCTTAATTAAGAGGTACTATGCTCTTGTCACCCGCACTACCAGAACCAGTGAAATAAATAAGGATCTCTTCTGAAAACCATAGCCAAGAAGAAAAGAATTACATGCAGCACAGAACGCTATTTCTCTAATCAGAAACTACAGCCGTACACCGAGGCTCCAAGCTGAACAAATATTTCCTGTTTCCTACTCCATTATACAAAAATGTTCCAGATTTCATAGCTCTGTGTTTTGTTGTGTTTATGGTAATGAGGGGAAGATTGAGGCATCACTAAAAGCTTTTTGATGTAGTCTGCAAAACTTTTTGATTGAATCTGCTTTGCTGACAGGAAGCAATGTATACCTATTGCTTCAGGAAAGCAGGATAAACTGAAGTTTGGTTCCAGCTGCATTTATATTTTTTCTTTTTATATGCAAAGATAAAACATTGGATGACAAAAAGAATTCTTCCAGAACTTACTGAATCAATGATTAGTCTTGGAAAGATTGAAAGCCAGCAGTGAAGTGAAAGAAAGCAATACGACTCAGCCTTGGTTTGAGCATACTGAAGGTAACTGAAAGTATCACTGATGAAGTTTATGATGGTTAGGTGATTCAACAAAAAGGTTCTTCTTTTTGCCTCATTTTAAGGATGAGCCTCAAAATGATCTTACATTAGTGACAATGCTTTGGTTTTAGACATTAGTTTGAGCCGATGAACACTTACTAGAAGAAAAAAATTTATGAATAAGAACACGTGGTTCACACAGTGGGAAAAATGTCTCATCATATGTGAAAAAGTGATGTAACGTTTCATGTTGCCTGTGAACACACATTGACATCTGTTAACTTCACACTCCACATGGGAATAAATGGCTTCCATTGGCTTCATTAAGAGCAGACTTGTGTTAACTGGGTAGCTAGCCATGTAGAAAACATATGCAAACAACCAAAATAACTCACACAACCAGAGATTTATAACAATGAACAGAAACTAGATAAAGAAACTATGTAAAAACTATGTAAAATAGATAAAACATGTAAAATGAAACTTCTGTAATATTGGTTTTGTAAACAGAGACTCAACAACATGTGAAGAGGTCATGAGCAGCCAAGAAGATGCCGACAGAGTGGCGTCCTGCTGCAGAGATTCTGCTACTTCCACTAGAAAACAGACCGACCTAAAATCTGTAAGTTTTGCTCATTTGTTGTGAAATGCCACCTGATAAAAGACAAAGTAATGCTATAACAGTGCATATGTCTCTCTCCAGCAGAACATGTAAAGCTGTCTCCTCATTAGTCACTTATAGATGAAGAAATAAGTCAACTGAGAGATACACTGGGGATCATTATTGATGACATTTCATGTCCTTGCACTGATTTATGACAGATTAAAACACACACACACACACACACAACATTCACTTAAACACTTATGGCCATTTTAGAATTCCCAATTCACCTGACATGCATGTCTTGGACTGTGGGAAAACCAGAGACCCCAGAGGAAACCCATACTACCATGAGGAGAACATGCAAACTCCATACACACACGACCAGAACCTGGATTCGAACCTCTAATCCTGGAGGCATGAGGAAACAGTACTACCCACTGCGACCTTTCAGCTAATTCAAATGTATAAAAAATTTGGCCAAAGATTATTGCAAACAGAGAAATCTATCAACTTAGTCCTGTGAAAGGAAAAATTCAGTATGTTGAGGGAAGAGGTGGTGAATCTACAGCAGAACTGTTTTGCTCTGGGTAGGCCAACACATAAGCTCAATTTGCCAAAGGCAACCATCATTTTTGAATTATTTAGTCATTCTTACATTTCCTCATATAAGCTGGAAGGTACAGAGTGGGAAATTGCAGTTCATCCAATGATCAAATACTGAGGTACAGGTTTTGAAGTTATAGCACCCCCTATTGAGAAAAATGTGCCAAAATAATAGGCTAACTCCACAGTTACGAGACCTTGAAGGTGATATAGGGAAACAATTTGCATCTGTTTGTTCCTGTAATCTCTGTGAAGCACCTGAAGATGCTTTGAGTCATAGTTTTAAATGAAGATGCAATCAACTTTGCAGGGAAAGTACAGAAAGAACTGTTTCTGATGTGTAAGTGTAGTCATCTTTGGCACTTTTTTAGACGCCCTTGAGGGTTCCCGTTCACACGCAGCTGCAAGCTTTGCCAAGCAGGTAAAAACAAACTAGCTTGCTCAGGAGAAGAGCTCCCCACTGAGTTATGTGAACTAATGAAGAAATCATGTGAAAGAGTGCCAGAAGAAATAGCGGTCGTTCCCAGCCGTCAAAAATACAAAGATTTTTGCAAGGCAATAGTGGAACCGTGCTGTGGGGTGACACAAAAGTTAAAAAGTCACAGAGAATTTTTGAGAACAGGCGACATCCTCACATTTCTTGGGTACTTCATGAAAATGTACTGGCCAAATGATCAAGGTGCACGAATGACGCTACCCATAATTCAGCGATGCACAGCTAATATCTCAGTTCTGGCTGTTCTGAACAAAATCTAATCAGTGACAGAGAAGACCAGAAAGACACCCAGGGCTCCTTGTTCACAATGTGAGTGCCAAGGTCATTTGCAGCTGGTTCTCTTTCAGAAATGTGCTTAGTCACATTCCCTGTGAAACGACAGATATTTTTGCAAAATGTCAGACATGCAAAAATGGGCTCTCTTGCTTCCTGAGCTCGTTAGTCGTCTAGTCCTGAATTGCATAAGGTATATACTTAAGCTATACTGCTACCTAACAGCAGCAAGCTGTAGGTTGCTGTCCAAACAAGGGCAACACATAATTCTGTAGGTAGCCAGCTAGTAATGTAAAGCCTACAATAATAAACAACAACACAATATTATAACACACAATGGATTTACAAATCTCAAGGTATGGAAGATTACACCAACATTTAAGAGAAGGTCTTTCTAAATAAAAGAGGAGGAGAATTTTGTAGTCTATTGACCATTTGCAAATTTTTGAGAAAGTCTAACATTCAGTATAACAAAGGAAAATGCAGAAGCACTGGAGCAGTGCATTTACATATATTGTCATTCAAAAACAAGCTGGCCTTACAATATTTTGAGATGTGGTAAAATATGAATGCAGCCCATTTTAGTAAGAACATTTATGCATTTCTGAAAGCCATGTTTGGAGGTTATTTAACTGCTCCACTATAAGGCAGCAGGTTTACATGTCATTGCAAAGTGGGGGTTTTAGGAACAGAAGCTTAATACTAAAGCTAATGCAAGAACTTAGAAGAATGTAAAATGCTGAGGAAAACTACATGAGGACTACATGAGGTCTTAAAGTAAAAATGAAAATGCAAAAATGCTAAACGAAAGAAAAAAATGCAGAGAATGGCAGAGGAGAATCAAACCACACTTTGGTGAAACTCTGCTAGAAATATGTACAGGTGCTGGTCATATAATTAGAATATCTTCAAAAAGTTCCATTCAGGAAGTGAAACTTGTATAATGTATACATTCATTCCACACAGACTGATATATTAGTGTTTATTTATTTTAATGTTGATGATTATAACTGACAACTAATGAAAACCCCAATTCAGTATCTCAGAAAATTAG
>JBBPDB010046809.1:0-11131 GCA_037974465.1 Brachypetersius altus | reverse complement strand
TGTCCTCTATCCTTTGCTACGATCAGGACAGCACCGTGACATATATATACACAGAATATTTATATATATATATATATGTTTCTTGTTTTTTGTTTGTGTGTGTGTGTGTGTGTGTGTGTGTGTGTGCGTGTGTGTATATTACAAGCTTCCATTCAATTAAATACAGTGAGTGCCCTAATAGTGTACTGGCCACCAAATCTCAGTTTTGGAGGCTCCTCTTTACTGTAGTGTTTATACCCCCATCTCCGCCCGAAAAAGGCTTAATTGGGTGATTGTTTGGATCGGATGTGTTGGTAGCAGAGAAAATGCTGAAATGTGCTGAGTAAAGGGAGTTGAGGTTCAGGGTTTGGATCCACTGGTCTATAATGATGGTAATGATGGTAATGAAACTGACCACCATTTTAAAGAATTACAGAACACTTTACAGAAAAAGCAATGATGGTCTCATGTTGGTCAAGTTCTGGGTCCATGTTTAATAGCCTTAAAAAGGCCATCTTGTAGAAGAATTAATAAAGAACAATGTCTAAAAGAGATTCATGGGAAGAAATTATAAATGGATAAAGAATACATGTAAAGTATTTTGTGTTTTGGTTTTGTTGCCTTATTTTATCCATTTAAATGTCTTTAGGTGAAGTGAAGGTCCATCAGAGTTTAAACAGGTTCTTAACACCCACAGATTAAAAAGGTTAGAATGAACCCTTTTGTTTCTGAGAGTACATCATTAAAAAAACACACATACAGTCATACACTTTCCACCCTCTATAGAGGTGCACCCTCCGCAGCGTTACACACTTCTGCACATTTTAATCCAATTTAATTCCTGAATTTGCCGTACTGGATTGAAAACATAGCCTGTGCAAAAGTTATGCTGCATTAATATTTTGGGGTTTTTTTCCAGTTCGTTCAACTTTGCAAATAATAGAAACATGTGCGTTTGTCCTCTTTAGAGGATGTGTACTTATTTTGTTTTAAAAGAAGCAGTGTTCAGATGTTTGCATACTGTTTTGGACTGTTTTGAACTTGCCACAGAAGATTGACTTTATCTTGGGAAATTGTGTGAATCTGATTTTTCGCCAAACCATTCCATTTAAGACATTGCTAGACTTGGCTTATCTCTTTGGTGCTCACTGTTTTTTCAGTCAGCATAGTCTGATTTCTGTCTTCACTGAAGGAATACTCCTTTCTAAGAGACTGCTCAGTGTGGTCATCACGTTCTGATCAAAACAATGAGTACTCTTCAGAATGCCTCGGCAGGATGTTCTGCCCCAAGGCCCCAAGTCTTCCTCATTGTCTTTCCCAATATCCTTATCCTTCCATGTAAATCTGAGTGATGAGAATAACATGTGGTCCCATTCAACTGTCCAATTACCTGCAAGTGCTAATGTAACTTCTATTATTGTAGATACATTTAATTACATTTAAAATTGAAGTTAATACAGATGTGTATTGCATTAGCTTTATTACTATTATCCAGCTGTAACATCACCAGTAGTTACATTGTAAGTACATGTGTTGTTAATGTGTAACTACACAGTTATTATAGGAATGTAATATAAAGTGGGACTTTATATTGTATGGTTTTTTTCTGCATCCCATCTCAAGAACAGAGAGAATCAAAATGACAATTACACAACAAAAATGAGATGTTTTATTATGTGGCCAGAGTGTACAAGTTAATGTGTCCCCAGGACTCTGTTGGACGTGTCCTGTCCCTGATCTCTGAGTGGTGTCAAAGTGCAAAGCCAAAAGGACTCGTAAAGTGATGTCAGCCAGAAATCAAATTATCACACTGTCCTGAACATAGTCTAGCCGCCAAAACTACAAGGTTAGTATAGTTACGTACTGGAACCCAACCAATAAGCATCATGCCTAATGCATCACACAGTCACATAGTTTCTCTTATGTCACACGTGAAAACACCACAGCCAGGGATGGAGCAGTGTGCCGAGACTGTGTCTTGCTCAAGGGTACCTCAGTAACGCCACTGGCATTCCTAGGATTCAACCACATGAACTTTTGCTCACAGGGGCAACCCCCAGGCCACCAGCTTGCTGGTTCGTTCATTCCTTTGTTCCTTCATTTGTTCATTTAATCATTCGTTCATTATCCAAGCCACTTATTCCTTAAGATTGGCACCGCTGGTCAAATTACATTTTGTTGAGTGCAGATACCTCCAATGCTTCAGTGAACAGACTAAAGCACATTTGATGACATATTTACTGTTTAGTTGTCAAATTTAATGTTTTGAATTAAATAAGTAAGGCATAAAATGTGCCCTGTGAAAATTTTTTTATATTTTATGTTTGACTTTCTTTCCATTATAACTTGTGGCTTATTCTCAGTAGAGGATTTGTACATATAGTTTTTCATTTGGTTTCTGACACTTTATTAAAAATAAGCCTCATACTAGGTGATCTGTACCATGTTTGACCCTTAAAGTCCAGTTCATTTGGCTAGAGTGACTGTTCTATACCATGCCTACTTAAGGGGTTTGGCTCAGGCATTGTTCATGGTTCAGTTGGACTTGGGCATGACATGCATCTAGTGTGATCACTAACCGTGCCTGAGCATGGAATTTGAACTTGACCGTTGCTTTTTTACAACATGGGGGCCGATGGAAGGCTGTGGTCTACAGCAGAGATTTAGACGTTTAAGCAGATGAGAGAATACACAATTGCAGACAATCTTCATGCTTGTGGACCAAAAAACATTAAAAAATGTGTGAAAAAACTGGTTCGGCATCTGAAGGTACTTCCAGCTCATTGATTGGAAAGAATGAAGTGTGTTGTGTGATGTCATAATTGTGCCCAAATCCATGAGTAGGCACAACCGTACTCACAGTCCAAGGCAACAAGGCCCAGTATGAGTTCATACTTTGACATTATTTAACAATACAACACAGTTTGTGGCAAATGTGTGATAATTTAGTTTTTGGGTAACAAATTTTTATGAAAGGTTTGTTTCATTGCAATTTTTGATGTTTTGCACACTGTAAGTAATACTACTATTATTTTCATACTAGTCTCATTGAATGTGTGAGACTTGGCAACACTGTTATCTACATGTACAACAAACAAACAACATATTAATATTCAAAAAGTTACATAAGTATGACAAAAGACCATGACAGCCGTTCAGTTTTTTCTAAAAATGGTGCTTCTAACGAAACCCTTGAAGCTACATGAAAATAAACGTTACCACTGAAATCAGCGATTCGAAACAAATTTTTCTTGCCTGGTGTCATCAACATTAGCCTTGTGTTTGCTTATCAAGTACATTTGGGGGTCAGGGTTTGTATGGGGGGTAAATCTGATTATAGGTCTAACTGTTGCTTTAATTGTTTCCTATTAAGAACAGACAGAGAGTGAACTGGTCACACTGAAGGCAATGTGGGAAAGTAGACACTGATGTGAAGAGATACAGAAAGGTCAGCTCCAAAGGCTCTCTAACAGAGAAGGTCAAACCCCTCGCACTGATCTCTAGAGTTTAGTTAATGTACTTTTCTCTTACTCCAGGTCAAACTCCCACTTTGTGTTCCAGGAACAGGCTCTTTCCCCGGAGGTCTCAGGCTAGGTGCGGACACGAGCCGTGGAGAGCCATCGATTACACACACTGATGTTTATCAGCCTAGAGGAGGAGTGTGGGAGACGATCCAAGAGGGGTATGTCACCGCATGGGTTACGCTGCAGCACGTGCGGGACGACATGTAGACCTGCACGCTCATGCACATGTGAAAACATATGCACACCCACTTTTATTACACTAAGGGGGACGTAGCATATAACGTCATTTTTGTCCCACCAGAGCTGGGAATGGGCAGTATGTACAGTACCAGACAAAACATTCAATATTTTATATGATGGATCCAAAATTTTTCTGGTGCTGGACATGCTGACTGTATGTATATATTTATATTAACCTTTTGTCAGAATTGTAAACTTAAATGTTGAATTGGTATCTAAAACCGTCCTCTAAAAATTTCTCAAAGCAAATATATTACATTTAAAATGTTCCAACAAATCTTACCATTCTCCTGCACTTTCTTTGAAATATCTGCACTCCTATTGCACTTTCAGTCTTCTTTTAATGAGTTTTGTATTCTTTCATTTCTTTCATTTTTTCTATTCATTTACTGTTCTTTATTTTGTTTTATATGTTATTCTGTTCCTGTAAAGCACATTGAATGACCTTTGTATTTGATAATGTGCTGTATAAATAGACTTGACTTGACTTGAACAAAGAGGTTTGTTCTCAATTAACATATCATAAAGGTAAAAAAGATGCGTATCTTCTTAATGCATGCCTCAGTTGGCTTTTCATGAGGTTTTACCACCATCAGGGTCTTCCTTGTGGTAGTGCTGCTTCCAACAGAAATCCACCTGGACCAATTTATATCTCTCCCAACAGAAACTATAGATTGACCTCACAGCATTTAACCTTGACTAGATTGGCTGTAAAACTGTGCAGTCGTTCTTTGTTCATCTACACAAACGTGCAACATTTCTTCTGTCTATTCCTTGAGCTCATTGATTTGTAGATTACATCTAATAGTTTCATTTTGCATTAACAAAACACCTTCCGTTGCTATGAAATTTACAACTAACAACACTGCTTCAGTGCTGAACTAAAGTCTCACTGCCTTGAGTACTCAGACATCCAGCAAGGGGTCTCCATACCTATACAGGAACTGTCTGGAGACATTTAAAATAAAGTGGCAAAGGCTGAAAGGTGTGAGCTAAAGCGGGAGAACCCTCTAAATGGCTCATTTCCGGCCCGTGTTTGGACGTGGGACATGGGGGGATCAGTTTCAGCCACCTCATTAGTACATTAGAAGAGCAGAACAGCAAGCAATTATCCACTTTGAGTGATTACTTTAAATGATTGCATGCATTAACACTTAATAACCAGCTTTGAACAGGCCTGTGTTTTTTGTTGGACCATTTGTTGGACTTTCAACAGCAATGTTTATCACGTCTAGTTTTACCCATATATCATTATAATGGCACATTTTTTTAAGAGGCACTGGCGAAGGGACTGGAGTGAAATGTTAGTGTAGCATGCAGCAGATGTGTATCACTATGTTTTTTTTAGATCTACACAAAGAGAACCAGATAAAGATGAGCTCCTGGGGTCCTAAGTACAACTCCCCCCTCTCATCAGGGATCATAAGTTCAATCCCTGGTGATACATCAATGGCATGGAGAGCACGACTGGCTTCACTCTCTCTGGGTCAGTATGAGGATGGCCCTCCCTCTCCCCCATCACTCACTCAGCTCGATACTTACAATCGTGGGCATCTGTTTGCTAACACTGTGGAGTTTGTGGTTAGTGTTCTCCTCTAAGCGTGTTGAGCTGTCCAATGGCTCTGAATTAGCAGCAGTCTAAAGAAAAGTGATGGAGCTTCGCATGACTTGGAGGAAGCATATGGTGGCCTTCGCGCTTCCAGTGTTGGTGGTATTGTGTGGTTGGATGAGTCCAAGGTACCTGATGGAACTGGAGATGACTAAATTGGGCAGTTCCTGGAAACAATACTAACACTTACTTCAACACTACTGCCATAAAACAGCAACAAAAGAGTATTTAAGACATCAGAGATATGCACCTTGTTGCATTTAATGTACAGTAGCTACTCACAGGGCTGTTCTATGCTGGACTGTGGACAATGGAATGAGTTGTGGTTTTGTAAGTAGCCTTTATTCTGGGGAATGGATGTGGCTTCCTAAAGTTACTCAATCCTCTCCCGTTTACTTCATGACATGTGTTTATTGTTTCCGAGTTAAGCCAAGCCCATTGTGCAAGCCCTCATCTACCCAGAGCAGTCAGAAGAGACTGACAGTCCAATCACTGACCTCCTGCAGATTACACCCCCCCAGGCGTACACACACACACACACACACACACACACACAGTGCACTTGACATTTGTTCAAGAATATTGTGACACAAAGCACAAAACTGGCGAAGCATTGATTTCATCTCTGCCCCTGGCCCAGACCACCGTGTCATATTTCGCTTTACAGTGATGCATGTCATAAACAGCAGCGAGTGAAAAAGCTGGCAAACAAAAAAAAAAAACGAACACACTAATTAAGCCCAATGTTAACTGACTGAGGGAATGTTAGGACGTTAAACAGTGTTTATTGAAAACCGTTGCCTTTGTGACGCTCGCTCTAATAAACCAGGACAAGAGCCGAAAGCTTGTTAAGCGTGCATGGAGCACCGGAGTAAAATTTGACCCACATGTGGGGAGGGATGAGGCATGTGTTTCTTCCAGACTGAAAAAAGTATGAAACCTGACAATGCGCACAGCTGTGAACTGGGCCAGGAGGCCAGAAGTACTAAACCTAATACATGGAAAAGTGCTGATGCTGGATTTGTGTTCGAGCTGTCCTTCAGCACTATAGCATTTCACAGAATCTGGATTTCTCAGTTTAAGATGATAACTTAAGCCCAAGATGAGGACGAGCCAACCTGCTCTACTGGATCAGGATTTGGGGCTAAAGAGCTGTTTTACCAACAATGCAAACTCTTCCATCTTGCTGTAATTGCAGTAAACCAACAAAGGCATGTTGGGCGTCTTTAATTTGAACCTTAGAACTGAATGGTCTGTTAACCCTTAGTAGGGGAAGTTTATACCTAAAGAATCAAGAGACCACTGCAATTTTTAAATCAGCATCTCTATGAGCATGACAACTATTCCATGCCTATGTCTGTTAAATTCCTACTCAAGCACCTCATTCTGCTTTATGAGGTACTGATTAGTTTCACCTTATTTAATGAGGAAAAGTATAAAAACACTGCTGTAATCAACACTCTCCTCTTACAATGAGAGCAGTTGGATTAAACACTA
Source organism: Brachypetersius altus (assembly GCA_037974465.1). Lineage (NCBI taxonomy): Eukaryota > Metazoa > Chordata > Actinopteri > Characiformes > Alestidae > Brachypetersius > Brachypetersius altus. Next base: position 4,282 of record JBBPDB010046809.1, on the reverse strand, counting down.
CTAGAAGTTTGTCAAAGATAATTATTGGCATAAACAATTCGTTTTCTTTGATTTTTTCAAGTTCTGTAAACACTATCATTTCTCTTATTCTGATGTTTTGTCATTTCCTTTAAATTATAATTTATAGACCAATCTTTTTATTTCGAAATTAGGAGAAATATTGTCAGTCATTCTTAAAAACTAAGGCAAAGCTGTTCAGTTCAATACTGAACCATGAATAATTGGGGGTTTTTTCGGAGCTATAAATATACCCATTGATGATGTTAAATATCTAAATATCTCTTTATCAGTAAGACTATGTATACCTGAAAGTCAGTTTCACCACTTAGACTTTGATCTGTGGCTCATTTGACAGGATTATTGGTGTTTGACAGCACATACCATGGTAGCTAAGGTTACACTGCTATAGTAGTTGTGAATGAATCAGGGAGAAGATACAAATTCAATAAAGATGGTTTACAAAGCTGGATAATGAAAATTGCAATGCCAGTAGTAGCCATTGCACACAGTGAACCCTCTGCCTTTACGGTTTTCTCACAGAATGAGACTACAAAACGTCATAGAGGAGAATATTGGCTTAGAAATAAATAAATTAGGGTCCCACTTTATAATAAGTGTCCCATTTAGCTGTGTTATTACGCATTAATAAAGCATGTAATAACAATAAACAGTTATGCATCTGCATGTGATGTGTTCACTGTTACAAAATGAATACAAGAGTACAGCTTATGTAACTATGTGGATTTCCACAAGAACATGCTAATTGTGATTGCATGGTTGCTATAAAACCAGTGTTTGGAGATACCCAAAACCTTTGTGGGAAAAAACATCTACTTGCTCTGTGGATTTGAACCAGCAATCTTCTGATTCTCCTTATTCAGTGCCAGGCATCTCACTGTTACAGCACCGAGGGGCCATTCATTTACTGAGCCATTTATGGTAAAGGACAACTGAACACATAGCTGCATTCAAGGGCTGATTATTTGTAATTAAACCACAACAAACAGTGACACACGTCTTTTGTTATAACTGACCTGAGCTTTAGTGTTTTGAAGTCTGTTTATAAGTCTGCTCCATGTTTTGCTTCGCTTTTGTTTCTCCGTGTTTGAGTTTCGTGGAGTTTAATTCCTGTCCGACCATCTTAGACTCTCTTCCTGACACATATTTTGAAGACAACTCGACCGTCTGCTCTCTCCCCCCATATAGTACAGACCTGACTCGACCACAAAAAATGATTTTTTTAACTATTGATACTCTGCCTCAGTCAACTGATCAAAAATTTGAAAACTAGAGGTGGGCATAGATTAATTTTTTTAATCTAGATTAAACTCACTGTTATCTTGGAATTAATCTAGATTAATTAATCTATGCCCACCTCTAGTAAAATATTCAAACAACTTCTAATTCATTTTCTCCACCAACCTAGGACAGCCTAAATAAAAAAGAAAAAACTCAGTTCAACAGAACAATACTATGAGTGTCCATAACTGTTCACTGCTTAACTTTACTTGTTTCCTTAAGTGAAAGGAAAGGTTTGGTGAAAAGTTTTCAGCCCTCTATACACGCTAATTCCTTCCTACAACCCTGGGGGCTAAGCCCCCCTCGTCTTTCCGTCCTAGTGACGTCCCTGTTTCACAGTAGGCAGCTTGCGTAGTACAGACCCAGCTCCCAACCCAACTTTGTGAATAGATTAATGGCGATATTTTTTTTTATCGCCCGATAAGAGTCTCACTTTAATGCAGTACGTTAACACCGATAACGGCCCACCACTACTGAAAACACGATCAAAACACAGATATCAACGGTAAATGTGTAACTTCACAATTCTTAGGAACACTTAACATAAAGATCAGTGCTTATCAGTGTCAACTGCACCTTCAGTATCATAACTGTGCTTTGTACTGTATCTGTCTTATGACACTGAATAGAGTGGTGTGTTGGGTGGGCTTTAAGCTGAAGAGACATCTTTTTGGCCATATTTTCACTTTATATGTAATACAGGTACTAATTTTAAGTCATCACCCAAACATTTTTTTCAATTGTTGCCTGGCACAACATTATTATGCTAAAAGGGAGGTGTTAAATTTTGTGATTTACTAAATAAGCTACAGGTAAAGTGAGAGAGGCTGGTCCACATGCAATAAATCCCCTCACTTCTCGGCTGCAGTGGATGCCATGCAGGGGCACATGGCATGATGTAATGCCATCACAATCACCACCAGAGATGGTTCAGCACTGAACGAAAGACTGATAGCTCCCCCTAATGTAAGGGAACTGAGCTGCTGTATAAAATTGGAGAATTTTCAGCCCATTGTGTCTGCGCTTGCTGCACACACTTCCAGCATTTTAAACTAAAATGATTCATTTTTCTTTCCCGTGACAGCTGAAAGTGAAAAGTGATGCGTCAGTATCTGTGTGAATGCAAGTGTGTGTGTGTGTGTGTGTGTGTGTGTGTGTGTGTGTGTGTGTGTGTGTGTGTGTGTGTGTGTGTGTGCGCGAAGGACCTGCTCATAGACTTTTGTTCTTAGCTCATTCATCCACATCAGTATTCAGCACCCATATCCTCACCAGCAGGCCGGCCAAATTTGTCCCTCCACACAAAAGACTCAGAATAAAAGGTGGGGGGAAGAGAGATAGAGTGAGAGAGAAGGAAAAGAAAGAAACTGAGTAAGGGAGAGAGAGAAAGAAAGAGGGACAGAGAAAGAGAGATGGTGAGGTCAGTGAAGAAGAAGAGAAACGGGAGAAAAGAAGGGAATTAGATATGAAGAGATAAGAGATAGAGAGAGAGTGGGTGCAAATATAAATGACAAAGGAAAAAGAGAGAGAGAGAGAGAAAGAGGGAGAAAGAGGGAGAGACGAGAGGGGAAAGAGGGAGAGAGAGAGCAATAGAGAGAGAGAGAGAGAGAGAGAGAGAGAGAGAGAGATCTTCAAAAAGTTCAGTTTACTGTGATGAATTTTCACAACATACACACACACACACACACAAAACGGCTACTACTACACACTACACACCAAGTTCACACCCTCACACCCACACGCGCACACACTTTTTAACCCCACTGACCCTGCGGAGGGTGTGTGAAGCAGTAATTGTGAGAGATTTGCCTTTTTTCTCTGTTCTTTTTCACCCTTACAGTACACACACTTTCCTCCGTAACACACACCGTCTCTCTCAGCTGCGGCTGCATTCAGCACTGATAATCCGCTTTCACACCACATTACAGGACAATCGGTGCGTTGGTGGCGCTGCGCCGTGACCTGCACACAGCGCAGGGGGTGGAGCTTCTGGAGGTGGTCATATAGTGGGTTCACCCAGTCCCAGCCAATCAAAGGGCTTGTGTCTTTTTTCTCACCATCTGGTGGGGTGACTCTTCGCACTTGGGGGCCTTTCTTCACAGGTGCCTTGCAGTTCTTTTCACCTTAACACACACACTTACACACACATACTTATACTCCCATCATCCGGCTCCGTCATGGTCCAGATCTGGTAAAAGGCTGTTAACTCAACGGACAACGGAATTAACAGAGTTAAAGGAATACTTTGACCAATAATCAGCTTGCCCTAAGAATGATCAGTCAAAACTTTGTACCAGAGCTCTGAGGATAATGTAGCTATCAAGTAGGAAAAGTCTATGCACACCAATTAGCATTGTGCAAACTTCAGGCCTCAAACCGCATGGAACTGTTAAGTGATCCCCAATAAATTTACTTTTTTCTGCCTTTATCCACTTTAAGACTGTCATTATCTGTTGTGTTGGTAATTATTATCTAGTGATTACTTTAGCAATGAATTGAATAATCATACGCACAGTTTACAGTATACATTTATTTTTGCTTCATATACATGTAATTTGTAACCACAAGCATTAGTGCATCTATGAGATCCTTCTTTCTAGTGATGCTTGATAAAGCTAGCACTCCCCCTTGTGGTAAATGTTCAGACTGCAGAATGTGGCTTTGTAATGAAATTTGAAGCTAATTTATGATGAATGTATTTTACTTGGTTTTTTTTTTTAAATGTTAAATTTTTATTAAGTGATCGCAACAGTCTCAGTTCAAATATGTCTTGGCTGATCTACGTATTGAAATTTTGGGCTTAACTGTTCCTGAAGGTACCACTTCTGACTGGTTGAATTGTGTGGTAAAATAATCATTCTCTCTCTCTCTCTCTCTCTTTTTCTCTCTCACATGCACGCACACACAAATAGACACACACACACACACACACACACACACACACACACACACACACACTACCACTACTATTACCAAAATGGAAAAA
>JBBPDB010046764.1:0-11134 GCA_037974465.1 Brachypetersius altus | reverse complement strand
GTGTGTGTGTGTGTCTGTGTATAGGTGTGTGTGTGTGTGTGTGTTTGTGTATATATATGTGTGTGTGTGTGTGTGCACGTGTGTCTGTGTATATGTGTGTGTGTGTGTGTGTGTGTGTGTGTGAGTGTCTGTATATATATATGTGTGTGTGTGTGTGTGTGTGTGCGCGCGTGTGTCTGTATGTTCAAGGTTCAAGGTTACTTTATTGTCACCAGCAGCTGTGTACACGCACAAAGTGAGATGAGACACCGTTTCTCCACGGACCATGGAGCAACATACAGCAACATTCAACAGAGTGCAGGTTAAAAACAGACAGAGGACAACAGACAGACAATAAATAGACAGCAAATGTAGATATAACACAAACCGATTACTGCACAGAGTTCCAGGGACGACAATAAATAAACAATAAATAGAAAATGTAGCAGTGCAACAGTAATGTGAGTGGGAAACTTAGTTCACCAGAAATTGAAATATTGCACTATGTAGACACACGAGCATATGTTGCACTGGAATCATTAAATTCTTATTCTTACTGCACAGTGAGCAGAGTAAGTGTAGAGTTATAACAGTGATGGGTCATTAGGGTGCCTGTACTGGCAGTAAACATGGTTACAGTAGAGTACAGGTGCTAATTATTGAGTGTAGCACAGTGTAAAAACGAAGTGTAGACGTTTTAAGCAGTATGACTAGCATAAAGTGAGGTAGTTGAAATGTGTGTGTGTGTGTGTGTGTGTGTGTATGTGTGTCGCATGTGCTGCACAGTTCATTTCACACAGCAGTGAATTAATATCTTTTATTGGACACATCTATCTTGTTGGGCTACCGTGCAGACACAAAGTTATTAATTATGGCTCACCTGATGCTGAACAGTTTGTTTAGTGATCCTCTAATTGTTCCTCACTAATCGATTTCCGTCCACGGAACGTTTTCCTTGTATAGATCACATCTGGTCCCAGAAGACCACTGGCCAGTTTCTGGCCACAGGACACTGTAAGCTGGATATTTTTGCTAGTGAACTATTCGCTCTATGCTGCGTAAATTAACTAAACTACAAAGTGCATATGTGGAGCTGATAAGTGGGACACGGATTGAGAGACAAGATGTACATAATAAAGTGTCTGTATGTGTAAAGCCCACTTCTAAGAACGTATATCATGAATAAAAAAAAAAGAAAATTCTTCAAAGCCATGCGTAATGTGCTTTGAAAGATAACCCTTCAAATGGAGAGCTCCGATTTTAGCCGAGGGCAGGTGCTAGGTTACTGCGAGTTTTCTTGAAGAATGTCACCAGGCCCTGAGAGCCTCCATCAAAAAATCTCTTGACCCGAGATGAAAGAGAAAGCCGGGTGAATGCAGCTCTTGCTGCTTTGGATCGACAGCCGGTCACCTCCAGGCACTGGTGTGGGAAACTCTAGCATAGAGAGTGTCACACCTCATTCTTCTTCTATCAGCGTGGGTTCACAACAAAGCCCTTGCAGCAGGTAGACTGGACTCACTGAACCGCACAGCCAGATTTCTGAGTGTACAGACACACACACTCCTGTACATGATAAGTGCACATGTACATGAATGAACATGCTCTGCGGAAGGAGAGGTGAAGTCACAATAAGTGTTAAGTCTTGTTTGGCTCCCTTCTAGGAAAAGGCATATCAGATAGTGTTTATATTGAGAGAGAGAGACAGAGAGACAGAGAGAGAGAGAGAGGGATGGATGGATGGATGGATGGATGGATGGATGGATGGATGGATGGATAGATAGCTGAGGTAGACAAAGTACTCACATTCAGTACTTAAGTGAAAGTACAGATACCACTGGTCAAATATTACTCTAATACAAGTGAAAGTTGCGCAGGCAAATTTTTACTTAAGTTAAAGTACTGAAGTACATGCTTTTAAAAATACTTGCTTTAAAAAAAAACGTAAGTATTAAAAGTAAGTTTTTTTTCACCGCATTGTTGCATTTTTGGCACAACACATACAAAACCCAATGCCTCTGACTCGCCTGTAGAACCTCTAGAATAAGAAATTGGTACAATGTTACAGAATGAAACACAACCCGAGCTGACAAAGAAAACAAGTCATAGCTCCGTTTTTACCTGCTAATAAATTAATTAGTAGCCTTGCCTTGGACTTGGCGGGCAAAGTCATTTCACAGGCCATTCTGCATGTTAAAAACCTCGGACAACTTCATTGCAACCTTTCACTTGTAGCTACTAAAATGTTTACAGACCTCAGTATGTTTGCGCAGGTTGGCGAGTTTTTGTAGGCAGTTTAATAGTTTGTTTTAGGCGGACACAGCACACTCTTAAAACGAAATGAATCACTAATGCTTTCAGAAAATTTAAACATTTTGTCGATATGGCCATGGGTGCGAAAAGGGTACCGTCCATCCTCTGGCGTTGCAGAAATGCAATACCGGCGCTGAACTTAATTTGATGGTTACAGGCTACGTCAGACGTGACGTAACTCTACTGATTACTGATAGGCTGTCAGCCGGGAAAAAAACAATCACGTTTTAGAAAAGGAGGAAAAAAGGAGGAAAAAAATCCACTTTTAGAATTAAAAGTAACGAGACCCTTGATAGAAATGTAGTGAAGTAAAAAGTACGATATTAGTCTTTCAAATGTAGTGAAGTGAAAGTCATAAGTTTCCAAAAAAAAATACTACTCAGGTGAAGTACAGATACTCAAAAACTCTACTTAAGTACAGTACTCAAGTAAAGCTACTTCGTTACTGTCCACCTCTGAAGACATTTACTGCCAAACAAGATATGAATGAAGGAATATATCATTTTATTTAAAAATATTAATATCTATTTATCTATTTATGATTTAAAATGATTAAACAGATTCATATATCTATATTTTCACTTACTGTTCCTTCCAAATAACAATCCATTATCACTTCATGGTTTCTCTTTCTATGTGACTTCTTTTCAGTTTAAATATAAACTATTACAGCATGGAAGACACTAAACTGTGCAAGGCTGTAACCCTCAGTGACTGGTGTGGCCCTTCTTGGCTCTGAACCACACACAAAAAAAAAACTGAAGAGGAATTAATCTTAGATATGACAAAAAAAGGGGAGAGCCCGCACCCGGAGTCTTAAAAAGGACAGGAGTCTTTCATTCAAAACATAAAGAATATGACGCACCTTAACAAAGTGATCGTTTGGTGTGTCAGGGTTTTCTTTTGAAATATTTAAATGGTCAAATTTAAATTTACATGCTATTTACGTGCTATGCAAGGCAGCTCTGAAACTCGCTTTAAAATGGCATAACTATTTCAGAAAAAGGGAACACCCGTGTAAGAGCCAAGCAAGATATGTCAGCCTTCCCTGGTAGTTTCCCAGATTAGTAAATATATGAGTGTAAAAAGGCCTAAACCAATTCATTTCTATACAGTTCTTTACCCCACAAAATGAAACAATTAAGTCTGATATATGCGAATGACCTCTGCGCTGATTGTCCATGCTGTATTGCTCCTTGTTCAAATAAAGTCCAGGCTAAAACACTCCTTATAACTTCAGCCTGAATGGACCTGCTGAGGCTTCAATGGGTCCAAATATGACGCTTGTTTTTTTGTGACGTCACAAAAAATATTGCTTTCCAAATACTGAATGTAATGACTGAGAAGCAAATGGTATGTTTTTAAAATCTGACAATATTTATAGACAGCAGCAAAACCTTCTATTTAAGAAAGGTAGAAAAATCCTTTAAAGTATAATTACTCTCCAAAATGTAAACATAAAATGCTTCTTATATGACATGGTTCACTAATCAAATTCTACACAGTCTCTGAATTTTGTCTTTCTATGACCTATAACTCACAGAAGAGCTGCACTAATGAGTAATGAGCTTTGTCAATGGCTTTGAAAATGACATACAGTATTTAAACAAAACTACATTACTATATACTTCTCAAAAAGGTTTTGAATTAAATATTTTGATATTTGATATATATCATTTTCTATTCCATAAATACGGTGAAAATGTATGCACATACGAATTTATGCTTTCAGATGTCTTTAATAATGGCGTTGTTTGCTTATCCACATCATGTCCAGCGGTTTACGTACATATCTTGTCTTCAGTCACCCGCCCTCTGCTGGAAAATTAAAACACTGCAGTTTAAAGTGTAAAGATCAGCACACAGATTGGAAATCCAACAAAGACCCCTGGCACAACCCCATCAGAAAAGAAGAGTGAAACTGTTAGTGGAGCCAGTCCGAAATGCTGCTGTTAGCTGGGTTAGGGATTTTGGGCCACATGTTATGCCTGATCCTATGGAGAACACAAACATACATATACTTGAATCATAATATCCACAACACTGACTGTAGGAATTATGATCTAATTCAGATTGTCACTATATTTCAGGGCTCTTACAGTATGTGTTTGGGTTTTTTTTTTTTTTTTTACCTCTGTCTCGTCCTCCAACACATACAGAGCAATATTGAGACTCCTCCTATGAGCATACAGCAGGTCAACACCACAGTCTTCATGGGCGTACATGACTCTGTCCAACACATGGAGGACATGAGAAAGACAAGATAAACCCAAATAGTCACAACATGTTTGCATGTTGGCAATATGGCAATAAATAGATAAAAATCACAATATTTGACATTGTCATGATACCAAAACAATATCACAATATTTGGTATTCCTCAGGTTTGAGAAGTTGAAATGGAATCAGCTCCAATTGGATTTCGTTAAATACAATGACTTTTACTTTTAATTTACTGTGTTACCTTAAATCCAGTTAATCTGGGTTAATTATGTTCTTTTTGTATTATAATATGGAGATGGTTAGAATTCTTCAAAGGAAAATTCCACTGATCTTTCAAAATGTGTGCATAATTCTGGCACTGAGTGTTTCTGAGTGGTTAGATGTGAAATGGGGCTTCTAGAGAAAGTGAGCATTGTTCACAGTGGTGGTCATAGGAACCAGACATAAACGTTCTCTCTGTTGGGTTTATATATAGTCAGCTGGGAATACATGTAAAAAGTTCATGCTGAAGCTCTGCTAATGAGGATATAAGCAAGTTTGTGTGTCAAAGGTCTGCATGAAACATGGAATTTTACATGCTTAAAAAATATATTCATCCCAGAGTTACACTGAATTTTACTGAAATGAATGTGATTTTGCGAATGCGACTGTGACTGCGCAAAAAAATCTAAATATTTATATATATATATACACACATACATACGCACGATTAATCACATGGTTTTCTGCGATTATCACTATTAATCATATTGTTACACGCAAGATTAGTGTATTGTGCACTTTTATAAGTAGTGTCATATGAACAAAAGTGCAATAACACATTATATGGACAAAAGTAATGGGAGCGCTGTGTTGGCTGGTTTTCGCGGGGGTCAGCGCTCGCATTACTTCTGTGAAAGCAAAGAACTTTCAAAATAAAAGGATTTTTGGAAAACCTGCTTTAATGCACCAAAAAATGTAATTTCTCTTCTATAAACCCTTTCATATTAAACCACACTGCTTACATCTCAAAGACTGAATTAAGGCAAAATGTTACACACTATGTGGAATTCACTGGACAGTATACTCACAAAAGTGTATTACCATGCAATTTATCACAATGTAATGTCATCATGGTATCTTCAGCAAAAACCCAATAAGGAAAATCTATATAAAGTGTACTGCTTTAATGTGTGTCACCTATGGGCACAGAGAGGCTCCGCCCAGCTGGTCCTTCCCCTGCATCAGTGTGGGCCTTCATATGCAGTTTGAACAGCCCAGACACACCGCTGAGAGTGAACTGCCCCGAACCCACAGGGACCGGAACCTCTCCTGAAACACATACAAACACAGGCACACTTTCGTGTTTAAGCATGGACTGTCTTCTACGCTACTGTTCAAAAGTTTAGGATCACTTATATATTATGTTATATATTGTACAGCCAAAGGTTTATAATTGATATTATACAGGATATTATATAACTATATTAACATTGTTTAATTCATTAATGAGTGAAACACTACAGACTTCCCAATAGGTATTTATAGATTTGTTTTGCAAACTGAATTTGACTTTTTTGAGAGCAACAGAAATGGTGGTGATTCTCATTTTGTATCACAATTATTATTTACCAGTGTTTACCATATTTACTAGTGACTAAAATAAGATAAAATGAGATATTCAAGATAAATGAGTATTCTTGATACAAGTTAATATTCATTTTAGGAAAATCTTCACTGGGCCAGTGAGTGAAACTTCTGTCCTTGTTTTAGATAATAAATGTCCTTAATTCTCTGAAACGCAGGACTGGACTTTAGAGAATTAAGGAAATTAAATAAAACCAGGACAAGAATTTCACAGAAGTGAAGTAAAAGCAGGACTGGAGTTCCTCTGCAGTGAGTAAATGAATTAAAACCAGGACTGGAGCTTCGCTGGAGTGAGTAAGATGTCCTGCAAATGATTTTAAACTGCTAACATTGCTATTAAGTTGTAAAGTCATATTAGTTTTCATATTAAATAGTGATCAAATACGTTCACTGGGAAGTGGCCCCTTATAGTGAACACAGCACAGCGTTCTTTCTCTGCATTTAAACCCATTCTCCAAGAGAAGCGGTGGCCTGTCACCAACAGGAGGGGACTGGGAGCAGTGTGACCGGACGTTACCTTCTTCAAGGGTTCCTCTGTGGTGCCAGTCCTGGGAATCGAGCCCATGGCCTTATGATCGCAGGGACGACTCCCTAACCACCAGGCCACCAGTCACCCCATGGAATTACATGGTGATTTCATACATTTTGTACAATTCTGTACATAGATATAGTGCGGTTGACTCCTGTACTCACGCGCTGGATTGCCCTCACTCTCGTAGTACAGAGTGTATTTGGTGATGAATCCACGGCGTTGGATTAAAGGCACTGGGCTCCAGCGGAGCAGCACAGAGGAGCAGCCGGGCTCTGCATCATCCAGCGTGGGACCAGCAGAGGGGGCTGAAATTCAGAAAAGATCAACGAGAGCTCATTTTACATCTGGCCTCATTCAAAAGTCAAGATGATGGCACAAATACATCAAACTCAGTGGGTCCCCTGCAGTTCGGAAACACTGGGAGTTAAAATAATACTAAAAATAAGCAGTTTCTGTAATGTAAGTAACATTATAAGTGAAGTGAAAGTGACCATTCTGTCATACGTGAACACCCCACAGCACACAGTGTGAACAGCACAAAATTCTTCCTCTGCATTTAACCCATTCACCAAGTGGAGCAGGGGGCAGCCAGGAACACAGCAGATTCTTTGATTGGATTTATTTAGACTTTGTTCTTGTCTCTGTGTGTCTTTGCAGTTATAACACAAGCAGTTTCCTCCAGGATCAATAAAGTTTTCTGATTCAGATTCTGAATACACCTAGTGCTTTGACCCTTATATCCACTGGTAACTTTATATTTCACTGGTAACTTTTTTCTATATTTTTCTGTATCTGCTAAATCAGAAACATCAGAAAAATATAAAGTAAGGAGACCTCACTTACATATGTGCATGTGTGTGTGTGTGTGTGTCTATGTACCTGCTTGGAGGCTGTAGGCCATCATGACCAGGCCGGGGCCAGACCTTGTTCCATAGACCTCTCTTACGCTCACGGCGTAGGGCATGTACGGCTCCACACCCTCTTAATACACAAATCAGCTAATGAGTCTTATATTAAACCATAGAACGTAAATACATGATCCTTCAAAAGCAACAGCGTTATTACATAACAATGTGCCAAATCACGTATTTTCAAATTGTTTCGTTTATTATATAAACATTTCTTAAACACTGAAGATTTTAATCAAATTAAGCAGACATCAAATGGTATTTTTAGGCTAATTCGTGTATTTTGCTAACAAGACATTGATAACGAATAATACAGAGGTTTTGCACAAGGCCTTTATACAATAATAACAATAATTTGTCATCAGTTATGGTACTGTGTAACAATACTAACGGTAATTATTACAATAATAACAAACACTTTTAATGAAATACAAGTCATTATGGATAGTACTGTTAATCATCTACATCTTCTGTGTTCATCATTCAAGATAAATCTGATGTTTTGGAAAACAATTCCGTTACAGTCTGTAACTTTTTACAGTTTGAATTTGCACTGGCCTAGCATGTGTAATGTATAGTAAGTTACTTTTACATCTGTGGCCAAAATGTTCTGAAATTTGTGAGAATGAAATGAATGAGATCCGTTACCTGTGATAATGGTTTTGTATGTTTTCTGGTCCACTCGTTGCCAGTGTGTCTCATTTTGGCATTGGCCGCTCTCTGCTGTAATACACCACTCTACTACGAAGCCAGTTATGTTGGGGAAATCCAGGGCTTCCCACTGAACCTCCAGACTGAAATCATTCAGTGGGCGCACTAGAAGCGTTACCAGTGACGCCTGATCTGAAAGACGCGATATACAATAAAAGTGTAACCATACACTGTAACATTTTGTGGCACTGGGCAAGCTTTGGAACCATAAAGTACATTGTGTACCAGGAAATCCTGCAGGAGTGTATCAGACAACAATCTGAAGCACAAGAGCAAGTCCACCCCTGAATGGCTCAAAAGAAACTAAATGAACATATTTCAAGCCAAAGTCCTGACCTGAACTATACTGAGATGTTGTGGTAGTTTATATATAACAGTCCTCCAATATAGCTGAACCAAGATATTCTGTAAATAAGAGGTAGTAAATAATATGTGTGTGCGAGTGTGAAGAAGCACAGAACTGTGACAAATATGCAAGAATAGAGGAAGTACTTTTTCAAAGTGTGTTCATGCCACGTCCCTAGAAAGTCTAGAGCTTTCCAAGAAGTGGATGTTCCCCCTGAGTACATGGAAAAAACAATGCCTGCCCCTTCTTTGTCTGTTAACTGTTAACCCTGCTATGTAAAAGGTGTGTTTACCAGCTTTTCCTTCCTGAACAACAAGGTCTCTGTGATTTCATCACGGCAGCTCTCCTTCGTTCTTTGGGACGAGCGCTAATGTTTCAGTTAAAAATCGTTCTCCCTTACTACTCACACCGTCTTTCATTATAAAGGTCTGAGGTAGCAATACAGGCATGACATCATCTTGCTCAAAGTTACCTTAGAGGTGTGACTGGCAGTGCTGGGATTCAAACCCACAACCTTCAGATTGCAGGGGCAACACCCTAACCACCAGGCCAGCAGTTGCCCCAATACCACAGGAAATATCACAGGTTCTCTCACAATATTGTAAAGAAGAACTTAGGTGGATTCATCCCTATCAAGCAGTTAGACGCCCTGGTGGTCACCAGCTGATAGACAGGAACAAGTCCCTAAATGTACTGTGTGTGCCTGCTCCAAACACCCCAATGCAAAGCCCTTTGGATTACTACACCCTCTATATCGATTCTGCCATCAAGAACATTTATGGGCCAATTTTCTTCAATGGGTAGAAATTCTTTATATTATTCTACCACTAATAATGTTGCCATTTCAGTGTGTGTTAGATTATCAGCTTTATTTTCTGCCACTCTCCACCTGAAAGTCTTGCTATAGAGCAAGAAGATGCAAACACATCTGGAATGCTACCAGGGAGAGAATACTGAAGACAGAACAGGCAAGTGCATCACCACCAGCACTCCTACAGACCTGTGTATGGCTTTCAACTTGGGACATTAACCAATGCCTGCCATGTAGGAAAAGGGGAATTCAGCACCTTCCTCACTGCTGGAGGAGCTGGTCCAGGAGAACTGTGTTTATTGAACACTTCTTGTCCTTTTTGCTCAAGCATATTTGTATAAATCTTTGTTTTTTTACCTATAGACCCCTTTGCCTTGCCTCTGACACTCCTGTTTGGGATTTTTGCCTTGCCTGGATTATGCCTTTTGTCTAATCTTCACGCTGATGTCTGCTCCTGTTTGACTTCTTCTTGGAGTTGCTATATTTATATCTATATTTGCCATGCTTCGTTTAAACTTGAAAAGGAGTCCACACTCTTCAGTTTGTAACAGTCCTGGCCCCACAAGATTGAATTTTGGGCACCTCATTCTATACCGATTAAAGTTTTATTTTTTCTAGAACTGAAAGTCTAAATAGAAAACTTGAAAACCATTTTTGGGAAAGTACATACTGGTCTGCCACTGTGTGGGTATGGTGATGGTTGCTGGCGGCGCAGCGCCTGCAGAGTTGGACATAGTGAGAGTGCAGATACAGGTGTGTGGAGGGACAGTGATGTGGCACGAGCTGTCGGCCAAGCTGAGGTTAGAGCAGTCCCGTAAATCCACAGCAGCCTGGGAGCCCTCCAGCCTGCAGCTCACATTGAACCTCGCTGCTGCGCACGCTGCACTCTCCTGCAGTGGTGCCTGGAACACACATGTCAGGATGGAAGTCACTTGCATGAAACCAGAGCACTGGACTTTGTGTGCAGTCAGAAGATGCACTGTAGAGAAACTTAACATTTCAAATTTTCTTTACACTGTTGGTGATAGGGTGCAATCTTCTTTTTAATTTCAGCTACTTTGTGCACAGGATCAGTATTTTATGATGAATTAATTTAAAGAGAAGACATCTGTACTTTTAACACATACTTATTGTTTATTGGCTGAAAATACTGGAAAAATAAAACACAAAATGCTGGGTATGTCAGTAGTTTGTAATCAAGAATCCGTTTGCTGAAAAACACAAATTTATCCCGTATCCAGCTATCAGTCTTTCTCTTCTAGTCAGTGCGATCTGTACACAGTGGTTTAAAAGGTCATGTATATCACCTTCCATAGTAGCATCACACGCCTAAACCCTTCAACATCTGCTGCCTGAACTGTTTGCCACAGCGGTGGGATGTAGGAAGGTGCTGTAATACACACAAATACACACACACACACACACACACACACACAGGAAAGCTGGTCAAAATGAATGAGACCGGTGCAATTTTATAGTTTTTGGTGTCTGGTCACTAAAGCCCCCCGCAGTGGAATGTGGATCAGTGCATTTTCTATGGTGATTACGCCATATTAATTTACATTACATTTACATTTACCTGACGCTTTTTGTCCAAAGCGACTTTCATTTTCTAACTACAGGGGACAGTCTCCCTGGAGCAACTTGGGGTTAAGGGTCTTGCTCAGGGACCCAGTGGTGGTGCTGAA
>JBBPDB010046735.1:0-11135 GCA_037974465.1 Brachypetersius altus | reverse complement strand
GTGTGTGTGTGTGTGTGTGTGTGTGTGTGTGTGTGTGTGTGTGTGTGTTTGTGTGTGTGTGTGTATGTGTGTGTGTGCTGTCTGACTGAGCACTACAGAATTTTTCTAAATAACAGCAATAATTCTGGGTGGCAGTGCCCTATCCACAATGACCTTTACAGACTGACTGACCATGTTTCTTGTTTGCTTGGCTGTGGAACAATCCTGTGGCCAGGATCATCATGTGGTTAGTATTATATATTATTATATAATATAGTATTATATATTAGTATAGATATTACCTAGAATGAAATTTACATTTAATTTACATTCTCTATTGAAAGTTTGAACTTTTTTAGATCACAAAGTGACAAAAACAGGCACAAGTGTAAAGGTTGTTTTTCTTCTTGCTACACAAGACTTTACAATGACTACATCAAATTAAATCTTTTTTAGGAATCTGCTGCAGTTTTTAGTGTTTAGTCGTTGAGTACGGATCTGTTATATCGGCTTCTGCAGATTGTATATCTTTTACAGTGTTGTTTCTAGAATAATTGATGTCAGATCAAAATTGTGTGAACATTTAATGATGAATGAACCACTACAGTCTTTCTATCATTAAGAGACAATTAACCTTTTCCTTAAACTTTAAAATGACCATACTGGAGACAGGAGGTGTTGTTCTAGCAGTAATAAAATCTAGTTTCACGTCTGCTATGTTTGTTGGTTGATATCTATGATAAGTCCTTTGAAATCAGTTAATGCAGATATTAGACATAGTTGAGGACTGGCGCCTTGATATCTGTGTTTCCCCATTCTTTCCATCTTTGTTGACAACTACAAACAGCCTCTCCATCCCTCGACAGTCTTATCGGCTTCCCCCAGCCCATCCTCCTGCAGAGTGTACTGGCCAGCAGCGCACAGTTTCTACAGAAATTAAAAACACATTACCTATCCTATGTCTCCCATGGTGTACAGGCCTCAAGTGTCTCTTTATTATGTTGTTATTGCAACAGAGAACTCTTCAAACTACATTGTTTGTAAAAAAAAAAAAAGATGAACCACCTACCCTAACCAGGGTCACGGAGGATGCTGGAAATTATTTCTGCATTCGCAAGTTGAAAGGGTGAGAGACACCCTAGACAGGCATCCACTCCATTACAGGGCAGAGACACAAACACACACATTCAGGCCATTTAGCATCTCTAGTTCAATTGATGGGAAAGGATTTGGACTGTGGGAGGAAATCGGAGATCCCGGCAGAAACCCACACAGATTCAGCTGTAAGGCTAACCTCTTTGATATAGTGCTTTGTGTCTTTAGAAATTGTATTTTCAAATGTTGATTTTAATTAATATAAGTACAAGACGGCATGTAAGCTATTAATTTTTATCTGAAACTTATCAGCTTGTCCCATTTTAGTGATCAGAAGTTTGAGTAAAAATATTGAATTTATTGTTCAAAAAAATGCTCTGTATGTATCAGATGATATCATTCTAATAACTTCTTATTACTTGAGAATAGGGCAAAAGTCGACTAGTTGACTACAGAGACACGAGTCGATGCTCCCTGAGAGAAGTCAAATAATAGTGTAATTTTTTTCCTCTCACTGCCCTCGCTTGTATATGCAATGCAGTCTCTGCCTCTGATTGGCTTATACTGACACGCGTTCCTTCGTTTAACCAATTATTGTAGTCCGTTCACGTGTTGGTGCGAGACCACAACAAGAGACATGCAACAGTGAAGACAGACACACATCACATGTGTGAAGATACTTCAGTCTAGACACACTAACAGCTCAGAGACCTGCATAACCTGCAAGTCGGTGTTAAAGTACAGTAACAGCTTAAACGGACGGATAGATAGACTGAATTTTTATAAGTATTACTGTGAGTAACCCAAAGGGATTCAAATAAACCAAACAGTGAAACACCACAAGTTGGTCTTGA
Source organism: Brachypetersius altus (assembly GCA_037974465.1). Classification (NCBI taxonomy): domain Eukaryota; kingdom Metazoa; phylum Chordata; class Actinopteri; order Characiformes; family Alestidae; genus Brachypetersius; species Brachypetersius altus. Next base: position 9,207 of record JBBPDB010046735.1, on the reverse strand, counting down.
TTTATAATTTTTTCACTTGGTTTGCTATAAATGTTTCCTGTGGAAATAGGATCCAGCCTGTCGAGGACATGTTCCTACACTCCTAGATGACCTTCTTGAATATTTAAAGCTGAGGAAATGAGATGTGCTTAGTCTCCATCCTCCTTCACGGTTCACACTCCTTCATTCCTCAATATGTATGTGTTGATGGTGCAGCAACAAGAGCGTGGTCATTCACTTCCCGTCAGAAGTTTGGGAACACGTCAATTTTTTCTTTGTGGATCTTATCATTTCTATTTGTCAGTAAAACTATATTACATAAATAAATATATGTGACAGTATTAGTGCCTAGCATGGGAATAAAGTCAAACCCTACTGTTATGTGTAAGAGGCTGGCACAATAAATGAAGGTCTGGACAGTAGTTAGCCAGAACACTGTTCCCTTTACTTTACTATCAGTTGTGTTCAATACAAAAGTACACAAAAAGCAGTTGACTATCGTAAAGACACAGTAGAAAATGGAACTGTCGTAATGTCAGAACTCATTATACCTGAAACTTTTCAGAAGTTTAAACCACCTTTGGGGCAAAACCAGTATGTTTTTTAAGAGTTTAATAGAAGAACGGTCAAATCAGTATTTAGGCGAAACCTCCTGTTCATACCAAGAAAGACACGTTGAAAAACACAAAGCTTAGTTCTAAAGCTAAACATAACCAAAGCATTAGAACATTTGCTTTATCTTAACTAAACCTCTGGAGCAGTTTAAATCCAACACTACCTGTCAAATTCCCTCAACTTTTAAAAAGCACTTTAATGATGGGAGCATAATGTCATAGAAAGTGTGTGGATGTGCTAGCTGGAAAGTGTGGGGGTGTGTTAGCTGGAAAGTGTGTGGATGTGTTAGCTGGGAAGTGTGGGGGTGTGCTAGCTACCAGGAATAAAACTAAAAGGGCTGAAAGCTGAAAGCTAATCTTTCTGTGTATTCTTCAGTTCTCCTGTTTCTGTTGTTTTTTGACTCAGAGCCACTGCACTGAACAAGTTTTTCTTAAGTACTTTTCAGGGGTGAAGTGTTTTCCCAGGGATGATGGGTAGGAATCCTGAACAAATCTGTCTCATTTTTTTTTTTTTGTGAAAAGTATTGTCTGGTGATGTCTGTTAATTTGGCAGAAAAGTAAAAACAAACTTCAGGTTCCTGCTGTTTTAGCTGTGTGATGTACTACTGTCCATGTTTCTAGATGCATGCATGTCTTACATTGTCCAGCACTGCAATAACAAGTGTATTTGTCATTACTTAGCTCTCAACTTCACAAGGTTTGAGCCCACCGGACAGGATGAAAGGTCGTGAAACACTATGAATAAGTCACCAGTCCATCACAGACAGACACTCAAACTATAGGTACAATTTACCATCTGATGTCTTTGGACTGTGGGAGGAAACTGGAGTGCCAGACACAAAAGCTACTAAAACAAAATTCAAATATCAGCCAGATATTGAATGATCAAGTATCTGGCTACAAATTAGGCCATTTTGAGCTACTACTTTCCCTAAATCTTTCTTTTCTGTGAGCAGGTTACCTGCCTACAGTTTGAGTAAAAACTCCCCACAAAATTGTGTGTTCTGGAATATGACACAACAAGCTGCCACTCGCACCAATTACAGTCAACTTTATGGCCTCAAATCATTTTTGACTGTGACACTGTTAGTTGTGAGGAATTTACCTCCAAGTGGAGGAATGGACATTTTAATGGATGTGTGTGTAATACAAGGAAGACACTTACTAGCACATAACTGACACCTCCAGCCCATAACTACAAGAGCTTTAATTCATATGGCATAACCTGACCTGTAGTACCTCAAAAAGTGGGTGAACTGTGTATTAGATTATTTAATTTCCAGTTATTTAATTTCCAGTAAAATTTCCCAGTATTTAATTTCCAGTAAAAACATCAGCCACTGTCTTTACTAAAAATAGGTTGGAAAAACTAGACACTTGGAAAGTTTATGTTCTGCTAATCGACTAACACTGATTTGCACTTTTCTGCCATGAAACCAAACAGTTAAGATTTCTATTATAACTGTGAAGTCTGTAGTTGGTTGAACTAACTTAAGGAATATGGGTAATGGAAACATGATTTGTTGAAATTCGACTGACTTAATGTCTACCAGTCCCGTAAGACCACTTTGACCAGTAAAGCATTTATGGCTAAAAATCTTATTTACAGCACAATTAATTTCACAGAAACTGTCCACAAAAACACAGGATATCATTTCCAGTTTTATTGCAGAACTTTTATTTGTAAATGGTTGATAAATTGTCAAGGATGTTAATATTGATCGCACTATAAAAAATACTCCAATAACAAAACATTTCAGCCCCTAATGGGGCATTAGGCACATAATAAAACTGCAGCATTATTCAGCTTCCGAGCTGTTATCTATGAAAACACAAAAGATTAGTTTCAGTTTTAGTTTTTAATGCGTATTGTTACAGGTGGAAACAAATGAATCAGTATGTTGCTAATTCTTAACTGCTAAAAAACAGTCATTACAACATTGTGTGCATTAAACAAATTCAGAGTAGTCTGCCTGAAGCAGTCCGGTAAAGAGAAACTAGAGGGCTAGAGGACAGATGACAATAATAAAGTCAAACACATTCTTTAGGCAATAAAGAATCAAGCATCTAAAACTAAATCTAAAATAAAAAAATGTTAAATACTCTCCTCTCTCTCTAAAGTGTTAAATCCTCTCCTCCTATAAAGTCACCGTTTTTGTTACCTTGTGTTTTTCTGGATATATAAGTATTATTTTAAAACAATCTGTTGGATTAAAAAGAATTATTTGTGCCATTTGCATTTTTGTATAACATCATTTCTATTATTTTTTTAGATCGATTATTTTTGGTTAAAAAAGCTATGAATTACATTTTTTAACAAAACATGAATGCTGAACATCACAGTATATCTTTAAGGTTGTTCCTCTCCCATGAGATACGCTGCAAATAACCTTGAGCAGATAGCAGCAGTGATTAAAGATTTAACAGATGCTCCAGGAGAGTGTTTTTTTACCACAGTCCTATATGGAAAAATGTTAGGATGTGGAACCTTTGTTTTATTGGTATACCAGCAACACAGAGGTGCTTGTAATACGTTCTTGCACTGGATTACATGACTATTGCACAAAACTGTGTTTTGATAACAATTTGAACTGAACTGTCTTCAGTCTGAACTGAATTTTTACATTTTGATTATTTAATCTGCCTTTAATCTTCTTGAGGCTCACTGTTTTTTTTCTTCTGCTTGTGCTGCACAGTGTGTAAGCATACAGTCCACTTTGTTCTATTTTATTTTTTGTATCTCTGCTAGTTAGAAACCGTATTTGTGTTAGTCATCCTTTAGCCCTTCATCCGTGGTTCGTTTCAGACCGCAGAGCCACTCTTGGCTGGATATTTCTGGGTGGTGGATCGGAGCTCTGACGTGTTAAAAAACCAACAGCAGCGCTGTTCTTGATACAGTTGGGCCAGAACCACACCCAATACCATCTCAATGTCACTGCTATGCAGTCCATCACTGTCCAACACAAAAAATCAGAACAACATTGTTAAATCCTTTTTCATTGATGAACTGGGTGGAGGGGCTCATACATGGTGCAGCAACAGAGGGGCTATACTCTGTAATTGTTAATGTATTCAGTGGGCCTGCGTAGTAGGTCCTAGATTGATAGGTTTCAAGATGCATCCTGAGTGTGGGCTCAAGGTGTTTCTAGTATAGTGGGAGCCTGGCTGTGCTGATAGAAAAACAATAACATTTCGCTTGAAAACGCTTAGCTTTTGCAGCCGTGTGCATTTAGACATATAAATCATTTTTGAATAAGGGCCACTGTCAGTGAATGACACTCAGTGTGCCTTTATCAAAATCCATCACACTGCCTACTAGAATCATCCCAGAAGAAAAATCTCAAGCCCTCAGCCAAGGTGCTGTTTCTTTTGGGGAATATCGGCGTGCAGGCTGTTGTGTTTAATGTGTTTTCAGGTCTGTGATTCACAAGAAGCTGAATTTGTCAGAGAAGATTCTGTCATATTGATCCTCCAGTTCTGAAATAGGATGGAACTTTGGGTCGTTCTGATAGACACATTTTGGAGTTTCTGTCAGTCAGTGGTGGATTTTTAGATTGCCTGCTAGAGTGTTTTGACATGCTGTTGGGGTTCAGGGAGGTGTTGGGGAGTGGATGAGTTCATATTTATTTTGTCTTTTCTGTAGTGTACATTCAGTAAAACCGCACTTGGGAGTTGAAGAAGATCCTACATTAGTGGAAGAGCTCCTATAAACGTTTCTTTGTGTATTGTTATTTTAAAAAATATATACAAAAGTATGCACAAAATACAGAAATAGGATTTTCTGCCTAACTGTTGATTTGAGTAAAAGATTGCTCTTATATCAATGAGAAATTGGTGTTAGATAAACAGTCCTGCAGGCCGAAATCACAGCTGACTGTAGCTCTTCCTCTCAAACAGAAGTTTGAGGAGTGTATTCTCTCTTTTTCCTCCTCCCCCGTTCTGCCAGAGTAGTTTGAACAACATGCTGTAATTAGACTGCGTCTGCCTCACACCTCCGACATGCTCACCTCCCTCCTAATCAACACTTTTCAATTAGTGTTCTGACTGACGCTTACAGAGTAGCATGTGAATCTGGAGTCTGCCAGCAGTACGCCAGTCTGCATGACTTCAGGATTCAGTGAATATTATAGATTCCAGTACTGCAGTATCAGTTCAGAAAAAGAATTTCAGAAAAGCAAACAGAATATTAGGACCAAATTAAGAATTCTACAACAGTTGTAAGAATTCCAGACCCACAATAAGAATTACAGAAGCCATACAGGAACTGTGCTGTACCTAAACTGTGCTGCAATGGCATGCTTTGACTTTCCACTGTATCTCAACTCAGTGATGGTGTTTCTGATGCGTCAGCAGAACAATTCTCTTCCCGCAATTTATGTCCAGTCGTCCCAAAACCGCGTCCATGGAGTCGTACCAGCCAAAGGTTTTTCTGTCAAAGTTGCTTATTTGTTATTTATAGCCTTGTTTGATTTTTCTCGCCATTTTGGTTATGTGATGAATATCTAAACCAGCTTTCTTACTATTGACATGCTGGTACACCATTATATTTCTTAAAGATGTTGTATTAGCATCATAGAAAACTTGAATGAAATTTACCTTCAGCCTTAAAAGAGAGTAGGGCTTGGACTCCTTCGACTTCCCAGACTTCCCAGTTTTTGTGTGGACAGTTAAAACACTGTGGCATCTTTCCATGATGTGGAACATTTAGTCCAGTTAAAAGCAGTGATGCAGTTGGCTTGGCTGTGGCCCACTTTGGGCCCTGCCATCTGATAGATTGCTCTCAATAATTTAATATTTTTTACATTCTGATCTGTTTCTGGGAAGGATCCTGATACAGATACATATTTAAACACAAGTGCCCTTTAACTTTTAAGCTGGGTTTAGAATGAAGTTACTTGGCATTGATTCTGGTGGCATGGTTCTATTACATCTTACTTCATTTTTCTACCATCAAGGGCTGCCTGAGCAGGATAACTCTGAGTGCCTTTTAGGACTTGTTATACAATCCCCAAATGGTCAAATATGTTTTGCTAAACACACTTAAAGCCACAGTTTTTTTCTTTTACATGCCCAGTGCACTACAGTTTTGTGTGGAGGAATTTGCTTGTGTGTGTTTGTGTTGTATCAGGGCTGAGGATTCTGGCTGATTCTCAGACATCCTCAGGCGGTACGACGATGGAGCTGGATAATAAGCTCTGGACTGCAGGAGGGAAAGTCAATACATGTAGTGAGACCCCCTCCTACACGCTAATGAAACACCCTGGCTGCTCTTCCTTTATACGGCCGCTGCATCACGCCTGGTGAGAACAGAGCCGCGGCACTGTAAGGAAGCATGATGCAATCTTTGACCTTTGACCTGCGACAACCAGGTCACAGTGTGAAAGCTTTGATACTGAGCATTTCGAAATCCTACAGCGCACGGCAGGAACTCTGTGTGTGTGTGTGTGTGTGTGTGTGTGTGTGTGTGTGTGTGTGTTTTCTTGGCATCGCAGGGGATCTCATTTGATTTTACTGCTTACTCTCTTAGTCACAATCAATAGGTTAAAAATCTTCATATTCAGGAACAAGAGTGTTTGGACTGTGGCTTCTACTGTAAGTTTTTTTTTCCAGTTTACATGAATAATCAGGGTTATTTTAACATGTTACAGATGTTTGGGTTTTTTTAATTAAGAAAATGCGCTCCCTGGCCACATAATTAGAAATCTGTCTCTTATAGTTCCACTTTGTTTATGCATAGTATGTGTTTTCCATCTAACTGCTCTTGACTGGAGTGGTGGAATATTCTCAACTTAGCAGTGGCACTGACATGTAATACCAGGGACATCTGTGTGTCTGATGCACTCTTACTTTTGACCAGATGTTTGCTAGAAAATGACAGAGTTGTTGGAGAATGATGGTGTTTGGCAGAGATTGATAGAGTTTGGTGGAGAAAATGATATTTGTTGGAGATAACTGGCTCTTATTGTCATAGCGATGGCATTTGTTAGATAATGATGGTGTTTGTTGAAGAATAATGGCACTTGGTGAAGAAGGAAGAATGTTGATTTCTGGTGAAAAATTATAGTGTTTTATTGACAGAATAAAGACATTTGTTACAGAATGATGGTTTTTGGTGATGGAATTATGGTATTTTGGGGAGAGTAGTGTTAGAGTAGTGTTAGAGTAGTGTTAGTGTTAGTATTGTTATACTGGGAGTGGCCAAGCCCATTTCTAAAGCCACAGCACTTCACATTTGATTATGAACATCTTCGTGTGTTGGTTTGTGTATTACAGCTTGGGGATAAAACTTTCCACCCTGTAACACCAGTGCCTCCTCATCTTTTCTCCAGACCCATTATGGACTTGGGCTTTAGGACATTCAGGTGCTGAGACATCCAATTACTCAGCTCTAATTAAGCCAGCCCAGCGAGGCTCAGATCAATAGTACTGTTATTGCAGTGATCTCTCTGTCGCCATAAGCTTTACCTGGACCCAGTTCTCTCTCAGGAGACACTGTCGTGCCTGCAGCAAAGAACATACTGTGTGTACAGGAAGTGTTCCTTATTGAGTTTTGAGCACCTATATATTTAATACCAGCTACAAACTGCCTGTCACTCAAATGTCTTTGGACACACACTTGTATGAAAGCCAGTGTGTTTTTGTGGTTCAAGCTTGGCTGACCCTTTCTGTTCATTGTTTGCACCCTGCCTTCCCCAAGAGATCTTTCATTTATTATCGCCTGACTAGACTGACAAATTAATTTTTAATTCCACCACCACCACCGCCCCCAGCCCACAACCCCAACAACATCCTGCAAAGGTTGCTTGCATTGGGGATATTTCAGTCAAAAACACCAAAATAGACACAAAATACAGTCATATGCAAAAGTTTGATCAGACTTTTGGTCAAATTAAGCACCAAGGTGACTATAGGCACACATTCTCTACAGAGAATGCATAATTACTGTTTCATTGTTGCATTTAATATATAGGGGAAATACACATAAAACATCAAATATGGCCTGTGCAATCGTTACAAATAAATGGAAAGTATGTTTTAAACCCAGGTATCTGAACCACCGGGCTGCGGTGATTGGGCTGGGAGTATGATACGAAGACAGGCCATTGGTTCGCTATTGGTCCCAAAAAACCTGTTCTCCGCCATGATTGGTGTATTATTAAAACGCCATTGGTGTATTATTACTCTTAGTTAGTATTGGTATTAGTACTATTTGTTAAATAGCGGAGGTTGTAACGTTTCGAATGAGCCCTCTCGTCCGAAAACCGCTCCCAGATCAGTAGAGCAACGCAGTCGGAAAAAAAATGTGTTTTTTTAATGATGAAACAAAGCGAGTTGTTTTGGGTTTGTTTTATTGCGTTTTGAGCGAGTTTTGTTCAGTATTTGGTGCGCCTGGTCCAGAGTTCTTATTGTTTGAACCAAATGGTGAACCGAGGGGCGGAGCCGACATTGTGAGGGGTGGAGCCAACGGTGTGAGTCGGTTGATCAGAGCCTTGATCTTGATTGATTTATAATTCTGTGGTAAAAATAAGGATTTCTCCAAACAAAATGGTGTATCTGCTTGCACTAAATGGTACAACAAGCTGTATATAAATTCATCTTTTATTCTACTGAGTTCAAGTTCTGAACATATGTTGATGAGACCCGTGGCTGTTGGTTTTCAGAGTCAGAAGAAAAATTCTCTGACAGGGACGATAGGGATTGCTGAATTCAAGTTTGACATAAGCCTAATATAAAATCCAGTATTCCATCCTGTGGTGTTATTTGAAAATAAGTTTACATATTTTTCTTCTCTGGCACATGAGATGTCAGAGTCTTAGCTTTGTGTCACACAGTGTCAGAAACAACATATGCAAGTCTGTTTAAGATTACTTAACCGCTTAACAATTACTTAACAATATGGTATGTATATACAACACAGAAACACTAAAATTTGCTTAAGCATACCTGTGTGCATACACTGTATATGCATTCCTAAGAGGTAAAATTTGTCATTTTGCCTCTTAGGAATGCATATACAGTGTATGCACACAGGTATGCTTAAGCAGATCCATTTTTATACAAACAAGCGTAAACATACCCTTTTGTATACTTTTTTCTATTTGTATGTGTTTTCATATTATTTGGCATATCTGCTCCTTAGCACTCTACATTTTGACCTTTACAAGCCAAAACTATAGTTAAATTAATGAAGGCAAAGGCTGCTGCTTCATGGCTATGCCTATAGAAATAGCCTCTGAAGTGTGTGTAAAGCTAAATAACTGTTGGCTTTTGTTTTGTAGTTTATTTGTGTAGATTGATTGATAAGGAAATAAAATGCACTGTAAGGCCATTCTGCTGGGGCCAAAGAGGAACAGGCTGGATCATTTGGATGTTCCAGGGCAGACCTGCTGCTGTAATTGGCCTGTCTATGACTCCATGGCATTTAGATCAGACTCTATCAATTATCCATCTGCTGAGAAAAGGGAGCATGTGTGTGTGTGTGTGTGTGTGCTTGTGTGTGTGTGTGTGTGTGTGTGTGTGTGTGTGTGTGTGTGTGTGTGCGTGTGTGTCTGAGCGGGGAATTTAGCTGCTCAGATCACAATGTGCACCGAGTAGTACCGACACAAAAACAACA
>JBBPDB010046715.1:0-11136 GCA_037974465.1 Brachypetersius altus | reverse complement strand
TCCTATAGCGTTTAAAACAGGACATAATAGTATTTGGTACCGAAATTGGTACCGAGAACCGTGGATTTTCACTGGTACCGGTACCGAATACTGAAATTTTGGTACCGTGACAACCCTAGTTTATGGTATTAAAATAGTGGTAAATAGGCAAAAGAAATTATTTATTTGTGAATTATTTTGGCCCACAATGCCCTGGATGAGCCCGTTCCCCAATAGAAATGGATAGGTTTCAAGTAAAACAATGTCTCAGACACCAGGCAGTGCATTCATAACCTTTTAATGCAATAACTGTCTGTGAGGAAGCTTTTAGAATCATTGGTCTGTTTCCATTCACCACCACTGTGAACTATTCTGGCTTAGTTTCTCTGGAACAGAAAATTTCACACCAGGCACACTCCGAATTACTTTGTTAATATCTTAACCATTAACTGCACTGAAATCGAAACTTGTGAAGGGGGAATCCTTAAAAATTAGGGTCCGAAGCATTCTTTGGTTTAGATTACAGACAAAGAAAATAGTACAACCTTTACTTTAATTAGAAGTTCTGTCTGGAGATTTGAACTTTAAAGGTTCTTCATACTCACACATCTCAATTACTTGAACAGGTCTGAACAGGACAATCCACTAAAATGTTCTTCAAGGAACCAAAACTGGTTCCACAGAACCTTTATTGGCACTTCATGCATATAATGAGTCAGTTTGGTTCAGTCAGAACTATCAGGAGGTGTAGCATCTTGGGGGTGGGGTTTGCTGACTACATTTATTAAGGCAACATGGGCACACATGAGCTCATGGACGCCGGAACAATGAGACGGTTTCATTATTTAACTATTAAATCCACCAGTGATCACTAGGGCATACTAATACTAAAACAAAGCAGCAGAACAGTTCTTCTTGATACAAACCCAAAGAACTCAAAATGAACCCAATTCCAGTGTAAGCTCCGTAAAACCACTTTGAATTAGTCGCCTGAACCAGACAGCACAGCTTTCAAGGCGTTCTGCTTTCTAACTGCATACAGATCAGTTGCATGAACTGCATGACCAAAACAAACGCATGTTCCAGTCAGCAAATACACAAAAAGGATCTTTTTACTGATTTTCACCTTCACCTTATTTAGTGCAACAATTATTTCTTAGCCTTGTAGCTCTAAGGCAAGACTAAAAAAGCAGACGACAGACACCAAGCCTGTTATGATTGAGTGGTTGCATTTAAACTAAAGGGAAAACTGTGTAAAGCTGATGTTTGGCCAAACTGTCTTTTTAAGGCCATTTAATGTTTTCTGGAATCTTGGCTGACAATATGGCCTACTTCAACTCTGTAGACGACAGATTATTAAATGATTCCCCTGCCTGTGGCTACAGTCACAAGAAAACCTCAGATTTCCAAAACAGTAATCCTGATTCCAACTACAAAAATATGCCTGGAAGGGGACTAAGTGTGATTATCTGCACACTCTGTGTGGAACAGAAGGCTCGACTCTGACTCACAGCAACACATCTCGCCTGATGAGACCCCTGTGGTTGTCTGAAAAGGTGGGAATCAATTCCATTTACTTAATAACACGTACAAGAATTGCATTAATTTGTGCTACTTGGGTATTTTCAGATAACACTCAATAATGCATATTATACTATATATAATAATATACTTTTTCCATTCAGTGTGTAGAAAACGGAAGTTACTAACATTTAACTACTGATTCTCATTTAGGAGTTTTATTTCAGTCTGTTGCTTTATGACTACAGTCTGACTCTGTGATTAGTCACACCTGTCACTATGGAGCTTTTTCATTTTATTTTTGACCAAAACAATCTAAAAAAGACAAGGATAGAGCTTAGCAAACATTGTCTCCTCTTCTGAAAGATGATGGATGAGCGAAAGTGCTCCGCCTGCAGTTTTTTAGGCTCCTCAATACTTAAAGTGGGGTTCCAGTGAACCCAGACACCTGCTTGATGTCAGAGACACTTTTCTTTAGACCAGGTTTAGGATACTCCATGTATCTTTTGCTTTTGAAGCATTAAAGAGACAACAACTAAACTCTTTAGAAATAATTCTCAATCATAACAGTCACCAGGAAAACTGAGCTCGGTGAAACAGCACCTTTCTAGAAGGGCTGAGAAACTTTTGGGGCGAATCATCTCGAAACCACTGGACACTCAGAATTGTTCAGTGCCTTGAGGCTGCGGAGAGCAGCTAGAGCTTTTGAGCGAAACTGTTCAGACCTGAAGAAGAGATTGGGCTTTGAAGTAGAAAAATAATCAATGCAGTTGATGTCGAGGCTGGAGGCGTTCCTGCAATGGTCCGGCTACAGCAGAAGAATCAGAATTATAATCACACATCAGCCCAGACAATAAACAATATGTACAACAGAAAACACAATTAAATAAATCCACAAACAGTCTAATGCGTCTAAAAGGTCTAAAGTGTGGGTACCCTTTGTCAAATGATGCGTTTTGTCAGTTGAAGTGTAAATAAAGTTTGAGGTAATTACGTTTTATGAAAGTTTTCTAACCTAGTTTGCATTTGCACCCATATGCTTCCCGGCCTGTGTTTGTGTTGTGCCAGAAAGCCGTCACTATTAAAGCGGACTTGATATCCAAACATGGCATTGATGGTTTTGCCAATAATTTTTATAGGCTGTGATAAATGACAAAGACAAAAGATATACTGAAGTAAATGGGACACTGAGGAGTATGGAGTACTGAAATACACAGAATATTGAAGAGTATGCTCAGCCCTGACCTCAAACTTCAAGATTTCAAGATTGTTGCTCTGTGCATCAGCTGTAGTGAAAGCTGCGGTAAACACTATTTCATAAACACATCTGGTTCATAAACATATACCGCACACACGTCTTTTCTTTGCTTCTCTGAAGGACCTGTCCATTGTTTTCAGACTAGTCTGTGCCCTCCTGGCTGTTTTTCATCTTTCCCTTTTCTTCCTTTTGGCTCTGGTCGGGCTGATGCCCTGTGAGAGGCAAAGTCATCATTTCGCTAAGTTAACATCTGTATTCCGCCTAATGGCTCAACTGTAACTCACTCACAGCACAGCTTTTCCCATCTAGCTCCTCACCACAAGTTCAATTCCATTCTTGCCCGAATTTTTTTTTCCCTCCTCAGCTAGCAGAACATTATCAATGCTCTTCCAGTCTCTGTACTTGCGTCCGTTCCAAAACCTTGATTGGCAGGGCGTCCCTGCCCCACCATATCATTACATGTACGGCATATTAGCTTGTGATTAGTGCATTAGCTTGTGGAACAATAAGCTTTTAGGTGTTTCTGTGCTGCAAAGAAAGCAGACTGATGCATCTAAAGTCTTAAATATTGAACTATTATAGTCCAGAGTGCTCTAATCATTAGAAAACGGAAGCATTAACATAACAGCACACAATTCCATACAGTATTTCACCACTTTTTGTGTTTCATATGGAAACAGGTCAGAAAGTTGGTTAGACTTTATAAAATCCACTTCATAATCATAATGCATTTTAACTGGAAATATACTCTTTTAAAGAATTACAGAGGAACATCCTCTGTGTTGTCATTTTACACCATATTCTTAAACCTGTTTCCAACGAGCAATGCGTATTTCATGCAATGTTTCCCTGTATTTAAATCCCAGGGTCATTAAACATAATTACTTAAATGCTGGGCGTTCGTTGATTACACTCTTTTATAAAGTGAATTAACTTAATCATTGGATGCAATGAAGGAGGCCACGGAAAAAAGTCCAGTAAAGTGAAGCAGTGGTTTGAAGTTGAGCAGCTGTTATGTATGTTTACTAAGTTAACATTAATAGTTTAACATCAAACATATTGAGAAGTCTTTGAGATGCATTGTTTAATATGCATCTTAAATACGAGGATAAAATGAGGTAATTACGTTTGCACTGACCATGAAAGCTCTAAAAGTTCTAACCTAGTTTGCATTTGCACCCATATGCTTCCCGGCCTGTGTTTATGTTGTGCCAGAAAGCCGTCACTATTAAAGCAGACTTGATATCCAAACATGGCATTGATGGTTTTGCCAATAGTTTTTATAGGCTGTGATAAATTACAAAGACAAAAGATTGTAAGTGAACGGAATGCTGAAGAAAAACAGGACACTGAAGAGTAAGGTGTACTGAAATACACAGAATATTGAAGAGTATGGTACATGTGCACTGAAGTGTATTAAATAGTGAAGTGCACACAAGAAAGAAGGTCACAGATTACTGAAGTGTACGAATCCTTTGATGTATGCAGTAATGAAGTGTATGGAATGAGGAAGTGAGCTGAACACTGAAGTGAATGGAAAATTGAAGTGTATGCAATACTGGAGCACACTGAATATAATGAATTCGTTAAAATTGGATACTGTGATCTGTGCAACACTGAAGTGCACTGAATACTGAAGTGTGTGGTATGCAGAATTTTACTCAATACTGACGTTTAAGGAACACAGAAACATAGAATACTGAAGTGTATGGAATACAGAAACGTGTAGAACACAGAAGTGTACAGAATAGTAAAGTGTATGAAAAACTGCCAACTGAAGTTATTGTAGCATTAACATAAAGTGTGTTAAATCAAGACACCTCCATATTGTCTAATGGATGAATTCTGTGAATCGTTTTGCGGCAGATTTTCCTGTCAGGGCTGTGGAAGAAAACTGGGGCTTTCTGCTTTCTCTCTGCCTGAGGGAAGCTGGGAGCACAAGGCTGGGTCCGTAATGCAGGAGGCCCATATGCGAGCTCCATATGCGAGCGCAGAGCAGGGTCAGACTGTGGCCAAAACTGCCGAGTAGCACTGCGCCTCAGCCTGGGACGGCTTTGGCACCTTCATCCAGCCGGCAGCGGAGCGCATGGCACCAAACTGGTTGCCATGGTGATGCTAGGCAGGCACACTAGCAGGGCACTGGGTCTGAGAAGGGCCATGGCACTAGAGAGAGGGAAAGAAGGAGCAGAGCAGTGCAGGAGAGAGTGAACGTAGGATGAATAAAAGAATGGAAAGAAAGGGAAGAGAGCAGAAAGAGCAGGAGATGAAGTGGAGGAACAGACAAGAGTGAGCCATGAAGAGCGAGGCAGAACTGGCAAGACACAAAGGTTTGGACTTCATATAGTGCCTCAGACGTTTATTGCCATATGTACAGAAGAAAACACATTTCTTTGTGCAATTAAATCCTTTCTTTGCTGTCCACACAAATGTTGAGGTTAAGAGTTCGAATTTTTACATGAAAAATAAATACTTTGTAATGTGTAGATGTAGAGAAATATTAACTGTGCATTTGCAAATTGAAGGAGCAAAAAGAGCTTAATGTGCAAAATTCACAGTATTTGGTTCTGCTTTTTCTGATTTTGTTCGTCTTTGTTAGGAATGCATAGATACCAGATTTTTCTTTACAATATGCTACCTGTTCCTCAAGACCCTGCTGATACCGAACATACAGTGATCATCCAGAGTACAACAAGATGTCCCGAATTCTGTTAACATTTGAGTTACCTGACTACAAATTACATATAATGCATTGCTCAGGGCACCTAACCCACTCCTATCCTCTTAATATCACAGCTTTACAATCTACAGTATAACCAAGTGGGTACAGTAAGACTCTCAAAAGTGCTTCCCCCAGTGCTGGAGCTTTGCATTCAGAAAATTTGTTCCCCTTATGTCAGTTTGGAGTGGTGTGAATTTTGGCTTTTTCCAAATCAGGTTACTGGAGTGATTACACAAAGATTTCTGTAAATTGTTCCTGGCTGTAATTTGTTGTGTGCCATGCTCATGTTTTTCTAACTGTGTAGCTTAGTTATACACAACATGCAAGTGGTACCACAGTAGCACTACTGTATTGTATTTGTCTGTATTGGCAGGGCATCACTTTGCTGCTAACTGGTTAAGTTTCAGATATGCCAGGGTTTCATATCACCTAGGAACATGATGGCAACACATCAGCCCAATGGAAGTACTATCCAACTACTCAATGGGTGTCTATAAATGCTGACATTTGTCCTATGTCACAGATTAAATATTGTATTTTGATATCGGTAGTTCACAAATAAAAATGACTAAGGTTCAGAGAATAAAGACATTTAATTGTCGGACAATCCCCATTTAGAATGGTTTGCCATGGTTCATCCTCAAATGCTTTATCTCACTAATTGTTTGGAGGGTTTTAGAAACCCCTTTTAGGTTTATAAAAAAACAAACCCTGTCAAATATTCTACTTTTTATATATTTTTCAAGGAAATCTCCATCAGAAACCAGTTAATAAGATTAAATGGGAAACTCCAGTTTAAAGAATCCCACTGCAGTTGTGTTTTATCAGAAGGGAGCGGAGCCTGGTTTAAGAGCTTTTAAAACCTTCATATTTTATTTATGAACCTGTATAATAAATACAATAACAGGTGTACCTGTAGATGCTGCCCCATATAAAATCCATTATTACACATATAATCCAACAGTGAGCCGGAGAAGGATTTTATCACAAATAATATCCTGACCGTGGTGCGGTTGCAGTCGACAATCGTAGCCGTGATGTTTTTGCTGATAAAACGCAACCTCATGTGTTTATTCTCTTGTGCAGCAGTTCTACAAGAGTAAATCTTCTGAAGGTGCTTCAGTTTGGTGATTTCTTCCTTTACACAGAGATTGAAACTGAAGTTGATCTCAGCTTTTTCAGTTTTTAGCAAGTTTCCTTGACTGCGGTTTTGTTTAGTCAGTCTAGAAAGAGCCTCTTAGACCAATAGGTTTGTGAGAAGGTTCTTGTGGTCACCAGGGGCGGACTGGGACAAAAAAAATGGCCCTGGCATTTTGGGGTATGTATTGTTTTAGCAAGTGCACACAATGTGTTATAAAAGTCGTTCTCCTAGCGGTAACACTTACAACATTATTGGCTTGTTTCACCGGCATTCATAAATGTAACAAGACAAACTAGCGCGACTGTACAACAATTGTTTTTGCAACCGCCACCATCATCAGCTGATGAAGGCCCTGTCAGTCAAGAAAAAAAACCGAATGGGCCAGCCCAGGGTCACTTGGGCCACCGATCTATGAGTCTTATGGGCTGGTCAGTGCAATAAATAAATAAATGCATAAACATACAGCCCAAATAGCCAGATGGTCAGTCCAACGCTGGTGGTCACACTCTTCTTCAGAACCTGTTATTAAAAAATAAAGCATTTCTGGTTTATATGAACTGAATTATAACATTTCTATTGGTTATTGCTGTATAAAGCAAGTGGTTGCTTAGCAACCAGCATAATGATGACATCACAAAGAACAACACAGGCAGAACTCTTCTCAACCAACCAGATTGTGGTGTTGGTTATAAATTTAATTTTAGAAAATAATAATACCATCTCACTAACGTTTCTCCTAGAATGGTTGTTTAACCTTCACTGATACCCCTCTATCTCTCATTGCTTGATCCATTTGTGTAGGACAGCATCGATGACAGAACACACTGTTATGACAATAAGTTCAGATCTAGAGCTACTGCTTGAAAACACTAACCACACATC
Source organism: Brachypetersius altus (assembly GCA_037974465.1). NCBI lineage: Eukaryota > Metazoa > Chordata > Actinopteri > Characiformes > Alestidae > Brachypetersius > Brachypetersius altus. Next base: position 3,636 of record JBBPDB010046715.1, on the reverse strand, counting down.
TAACCACGCATTTTCGCTATGAAGATGTTAAGTCAAGCAGGTGTCATTTCCACCATATACACAGGACAGAGTGAAATTAAATGACGCTCCTCTGGACCATGGTGTAACAAAAAGAACAAAAACAGAACACCACAAGACGACACACAAGTGTGGGCAAGACACGACTAAAGAGCGAAAAAGTGGGGTAAGAAGAAATAAAGAGACTGCTGGGCCAAACCCATGTTCCTCTAACTCCACCAACTTTTTAAACATGAAATATCATGCATTCATGCTGTTTTACTGTGTTTACCTTTCTTTGTGTTTGTTTTTCAGACACAGGGTAGACTGTAAGGTTTTATTTGCTTTTGAAGCTCGTCTGGGCACAACTCCAAAATATCTCTCAGCCTCGATCTCTTGAGCACAGCAATCCTCTTATCAGATGATTTTAGATCTTCCACACTCTTGGTGGAGGTTTAAAGGTGACTGGGCCTTTTCTGCAGCTGTATCATTTTCATCATCAGGAGTTTGTAAAGACTATGTGTTTAGTCTCTATTTATTCAGTCTTGCTGCCCATCTCTTTTTATTGCTTTCTAATCTAATTGTTTTTTTATATTATCTTCTTGTTTTTATTTTGTTTTATTCTCCTGTTCTTATTCTGCTTTTATCCCTGTATGTTTTATTTGATCAAATGTCTTATTTTAGTTGTTTCTTTGTGCAGCACTTTGGCTGATCCCTGTTGTCTTTTAAATGTGCTACAGAAGAAAGATATATCATGTTTTATTGGCAAAAACACTCTAACAGCCCTGATATATAGTTTCAAAGTATGTTCTTGACTGCCTTTGCACAACATCGACTCATTTTATGAATGCATCTAAACACAATCCCAGTTTAAGTCCTTCACGCTGGGAATAAGAGCATATCTGATAAACCAGGGCTCAGGAAGCTGGATAAACAGTTCATTCCTGGGAAGCTGGTGAGGAACGCTTCTGAACGTGTCTGAAACTGCTGCCTGCAAGCAACCTGAGAAGCTGTATTACACACAACTGGTAATTAACATGTCCTGATACATACTTTAGCATTTAGAGGCCTTAATGCGCATTAGCCGCAGTTTTAAACTGGCTTTAAATCCTCTGGGACGATGGATGGCATGCATGTGTGTGTGTGTGTGTGTGTGTGTGTGAGTGTGTTTGTGTGAGTTCTGGGAAAAGAGAAATGAATTCTTGATAAAAGAAATAAGCCAAAGGTTGACTTTATGTTTCCAAATCTATCAGACAATCTGTACAATGGCTTGTTTATTCTAACAGCAGGAGCTTAGCTTAATGCTAATCCTTCAGACTTCACTTGTTTTTCAACCGAGTTGATTAAAGGCATATTCATGATTACAAAAACAACTGCAGTGTAAGTACTGCGTTTCATATTTATCCCAAATACTATTACATCACTAATAAGTGTGTTGTTGTAGCATGGTGGCTGGTGTTCTGGTGGTTAGGGAGATGCCCCTGTGATCAGAAAGTTCAAATCCCATGACTGTCAGTGGCTCCACTCAGGTACTCTTGAGCACACACTATCCCCACACACTGCTCTGTGGGCACTTTTATCAATAGCCCACTACTTTACTCAGGCGAATGGGTTAAATTCACAGAACAATGTCACTCTGTTCACACTGTACACATGTGACAAACGGCCACTTTAAACACTTTTCACTTAATAATGCGTGCAGCAGCAACATACCTACTAGTGATGTAGAGTAGAGCCCCGTAATTCGGTTCCAAGAGCACCCGCAAATTGTGAATAAACACAAATTTGTGTTAAGAAAATGTGTTTTCATAGTGTAAACCCTAAACATGCCCCCAAATATGCCCCCAAGACTTTAATTTCATTTTTAATTCAGCTGAATACATTACCCGTATAAAAAATGTGAAGGTAAACTGTTCATACACTGAACTGCTGTCTCCTGCAGTGCTAGAATGAAAAATATCGATGTTATCCCTGTATAGACTGCACTGTAATTCATGCAAGTACATAAGCAGGTAAATGCAGTAATAATTTAATTTAATTAACAGCAATAAAAAAAACAGGGCTTTAAGAAGAACAAAACGCAAAACATGAGAACACTCGAGACGCTCCATGCAGGAAACTGTTTGTCACAGTTCCTGCCTGCGACCACTGGGGGTCGCTGCTGAACTATGGACCTTCCCAGCTCTCACTATCACAGCCATCACACACCTGATCTTTATCTGTCCCTGATACCCTCACACCTGAACTGTGTTCATTTGTCATGTCTCTGTCTTGCCATTGGTTTTTCCATTGATGTATTTAGGTTCAGTTGTTTTGTTAATCATCATCCAGACATACTTTCATTCTCCCTGGTTGTTGTCCTTCTCCTCCTGTTTTCCTTCACCTTATTTGTCTCTTATTTTCCTTCTATTAAATCACCTAAAATGCAATTCTGCAGCAGTGCCTTTTCTTCTCTGCTGGGACAAGACTCCAACGTGACACTGTTCTGATACGGGAATGCTGGACTGCAGCTGCCAGAGATGCGTCACAGGGCAACAGCCAAAACATGATTGCTTTGTTTTCTCTCTACAGTACCAAAAAAATCATATTTTATATGGAAATGTATCTGAATTTACATTAATATTTATGCTACAAAATTTGTATGGGATATTTTTCTTAATAATTTAGAAGTAAAAAAATTATACATTGCTACAAAAAAATATTTGCGGTTTCCACAGATTTGCAGGGGTTTCTGCAAACAGTTGTTAGTTTGGTTCAAAGAAAATATCTGTGAATGACTGAGGACTGCAACTTTGCGGGGGACCCCTGTATTCATTGTTACAGATGCTTAACAGCACTGCAAGTTATGTATTTATATGTACATTCACTACATGGACAAAAGTACTGGAAAGCCTGACCATTACACCAACAGCTACTTGGATGGATGGATGGATGGATGGATGGATGGATGGATGGATGGATGGATGGATGGATGGGGCTCTGTGTGGGCCAGTCAAGTTGTACCACACCAAACTTATCCAGCCATGTCTTTATGGAGCTTGCTTTGTGCACTGGGGGACAGTCATGCAGGAGCAGAAAATATTCTTCCCCAAACTGTGTCCACAAAGATGGAAGCATGGTGTTGTCATAAATGTCTTGACATGGATAGTTGGTTTCAGAAGAAACTAATTGTTTTTGAGGGGATCAATCATATTTATTGATGTGGTAATTTATTATAAACCTTAAAGCTTATGGATGAGACATTTCACTCCGTGACACAGCAAAACCTGAACAATCTGTAGTTTCATACCCACATTCATGGTGAACTGAAAACTCTGCAAAAATTCAACCAAATGAAGTTCATTTATTAAATAAATGGAATAAACATGGCGGCAAGTTAGTCAGGGTGCCTCTCCTCTCACTAAGTGCTCCAACAGAAAACTCCTTACACGCCTCACATGGACTCTTTACACTACTTCCATCTAAAAGACGCTATCATAGCATTAAAGCCCGCTTGGGTAAAATGTGGGAAAATGTGTGAAAACTTTTCCCTACAAACCCTCCTTAACACATTGCCTGCTCCCCTAACCCCCCCCCCCCACACACACACACACACAAACACACCTGAACTGTGAACTGACCCTATTTTGCATTTTACAC
>JBBPDB010046675.1:0-11138 GCA_037974465.1 Brachypetersius altus | reverse complement strand
TGTGTGTGTTGATTGAGTGTTTGTGTTGGTGGTGTGTGTATTAGTTGTGTGTGTTTGTTGGTGGTGTGTGTGTTGGTTGTGTGTGTTTTTCCGTCTGTCAGATGTTGTGCCAGCTGTTGAGCTGCAGTCTGAGTTTAGTGTGATTTAGTTTCTGATGGACTGAGTGTGTGTGTGTGTGTGTGTGTGTGTGTGTATAACAGTAAAACTATAAACTTTGAGTATAAAGGTGACGGTGTATCGACTGTAATCCTGAATCTTCATTACCCTGCAGTGTGCATCAGCTGAACCTCCAGATCACACTGGTGTGACGATACACTTCAGTGGAAAGTAGTCAGGCTGTGCAACCGCACTAAGGGGTTAATGATTAGTGTCACAGACCCATTTCTTATGACGACCTCAGGGTTTCAAACAGATTTTTTTGTCTTTGTCCTAAATTTGCTTTGTTTTGATGTGGAAAGTGCCTGTAAAGCAGACTGAGGTGGACGCGGCGGACCTGCCAGCTGGACGCTCCCTGTTGTTTTTGGGGCCGGTTGAAGGCGAGCCACTCTGCTAATTGAGATTTCTCTTTACTGCGCGGCCAAGCACTTCTCATAACAGTCCTTCTCCACCAGCGCTCCCCGAGCCTCTCTGTGTGTTTCTGAACAGCGCCGGGACCCCGCTGGCCGGCGGGGAGCCGAGTTAGTTTAAATAACACATGAAAAATATTTATGAGCCTGATTTTATGAGGTGGTCAAAGCGAAGACGGTCCGGCGTGTAACGCGAGACTGGCCGAGGAAGAAAGACCTTCTCGGCGCGAAACCGCATCGGAAGATTAGGCGTCCGTGGAATTTCGCTCTGACCCTTTTCTGCTCTTTAATATTGAGATCAATTATGATTTCAGACGGCGTCTGAGCGATCGCCCAGACTGCCCCGGAGAGACCGATCAGACTGTTATTATTGGAATGCGTCAGAATGATGGCCTTATGATGTGCTTCTCCACTTCCGAACAGCTGAAAGACAAAATAGCGTTTGAGGTCCTGACCCCGGCGGGACACGCTCACACTCCCTCGCTCTGCGGGAAGCCTTTGCCAGGATATTTCCCGTCTGCGCTACATGGATGCGCAGCATTATCTGTTTGTCTTTCTTTTCCTTCTTTCATTTTTCCGGATCATTGATGCTAGGAGCTGCCTTGCCTTTTTCTCATAGTAGCATTCTAATTCTGACTGAACTGACTCTGAGCAACAGTTTATTCAGCAAACAACAGTCTTGCAAGGACACCGACCTCCAGCTGTTCTCTCTCGACTTTCCTAACTCCATGGTGCCCATTTACACTTATTGTGAAGGTACAACTGGTTACTGGTTACTGGTTTTGGAAATATGCTATAGGTAATAATTCTGCAAATCAACAAAGCATTCTAGTGTACATTCTGGTAATCTTGTAAAGGTGATGTAAAGGTGCTCAGAGACTTGATCCTCACCTGGAAAGGTAAAACTGGAATTCTAATAGAAGTCTGATGCTTTCTCTGTAATGTTATTGGTGGCAAAATTGCTTCTTTTTACCCTGAATACCCCCCCCCTCCCCCGAAACCCAACATCCTCCCCTCAGGTTACACCCCTGTAAAGTGTGCTGGAATAAAGGCCATTAGCTGGCCATCCACTAGCCCTGCACCAGCTGGTATCTCCTGCCCCCAGCACCCATAAACGACCAAACCATAACAAACATCGCAGTGTGATTTAGTGCTTGGGCCCAGACAGCGATTTCATGCAGATTTTTGCAGATGGAGCCCCTCGCAGTTCATCCCCATTGAACTAATATTATATTACACACGTATCAAACATAAAAAATCCCAACCTGCCCGACTTACTTTTCAACCAGAGGGGCTATTATTAGGACCTGCCTCCCCCAAACGCAGTAGCTAATGTGCTTCGTTCTCTCCACTGGCAGGAAATGAGATAGAGCGAGAATGAAAGTGGGGCACTCTCCACACTCTTCTCCAACAGTAACATTATGAAACTGTGTAAGTCAGCTGGACCCATCGGTTTACCACCATCGGCTAAAACGATGTGTTTGGTTTTCAGGGAAGAAAAACATGTCATTGGTTATTGTTGCCTCTTCTCGCAGAGAGTTTTGGACAGGACTGGTTGGTGCCCCACATGAGGAGTCGCCTGGATCTTTAGTGAAGGAGGAACATTCTGCCATACCTAACCTTTGGTTTCACGTTGCCTAATGAAGCGATCAAAGCAGAGCCTTCAGTTTGGGCCACAGGAATAGAACCTCAAGAAAGAATAAAACAAGAAAAAACAGAAACAGTAATGATTTCTGACTAAAACCTGCTAACATTACGGTTGAACAGTCAGTGATGTTTTTATAACTTGCTGATGTTACAGGTCTACAGACAGTGACGTATCTAGAATGTATGCATTTTTAAATTCATAATGCCCCCTCACAAGCCCGGGGCTTTCCCCACGCACACCTGCAGGTATTTAGTAATAGACTTGCTTGTGTGTTGTCCTGCATAAGACATCCAAATTTAGAACCATGGACTAATGCACATTATGTTAGCATGGATAAAAACAGTAGCCACTGTCTTGAGGGCTTCACTTTGTCCAGTTCTTCTTTTCCACTGTCGTGTTGCTTGCTGTTGCTTCACATAGGGAGGCCGGTGTGTGTGTGTGTGTTAATGGAGCTGTAGCGAGGACACTGTCGTGTCGAGGTCAGGAGGGTTTAATTCTGACACCGAGAGGCCATCGGGGAGACACAAACGGCTGCCGTCACACTCGGCTTTATTTACAAGCTATGAAGACCTTGACTCCGGTCCATTAATCCATCACTTTCCGCCGGTTAGATCTTCACAATTTATGATGCCGGCGCTAAACCGTCTCGGCTGCTCTGCAGGGAAGTAAGCGCTCGTCTTTGAGCCACTTAAATCAAGTGTCAGGGTTGATTTATTGGGCCGAACGGTAACTCCTCGATTAAACAATCCTGAGAGGACGGAGAGAACCCAAGTGGCTCTTTGCTAAGAGTTTCTCCCAAACCCTTCTGCTGAGTAAACACTGAGCCGTGCCTCCACGGGCCGGCCCTCATTTTACAGCAGGAGCCGGAGCGGCCCGAGAAAACACGGCCCGTCATTAATCCGGGCTGCGTGTGAGAGGGAGGATCAATTTTCCACCGTTTTTCCTCCCAAAAAAGCCTCCACCTGTGCCTGCGGTCAAACTGCTCAGTCAGGGCGAGCGAGCGGTGAGTGCTGGTGAGTTATACGGTCGGACCCGGGCTTGTTTCCCCGCTCCGAGTCGTGAGCTCCTGTTCCCGCGGGAGTTAATTTACCCGCCCGTACCACGAGGACCTCCCTGCTCGCTGTTAATTGGTCCGGCTCTCTCCCGTTATGACTCGGACCAGCTCCAGGCCCCTTCTCAGCTGGCCCCCGCTCCGGCCCCTCCACCACTTTAGTAAACTTTATGTCATCCGGTTAATAAAACAGCACTTGTGTCCCAGCTTGGCTTGTTTTTCCCCTCGATGTGTCAAGAGACTTTTTCTTCTCTCTCTTATTCTCTCCCTCTCCCTGTCTCTCTTTCCCTCTCTCTCTCTCTCTATAGCCTATATATATTTCAGTTCTTCCCTCTCGTGCTTCCTTTATGGCCGATTCTAGAAGTGGAGCTCTCACCTCATTCATCTATCTGCCTCTTTGTTTCCCTTATTAAAGCCATTATTTGCTTTTCCTAAACTGAACCAGTTTGATCATTAAAGTGATCATTAAAGAAGTTTGGTGAAAAAAATCTGAACTGCAGTTTCAGGCTGGTGGTGATACGGACAGTGACCGCCTGTCTTTGATGTAAACATGTCCATTTTTTATAATAAGGATGTCTAAGCAAAATGCTAATAATCCAGCCCCCAAAACTAAAACGAAATAAAGGAAACCTCAGACCTCAGTGTCCAATCCAGTCAACTACAGTTGGGCCAAAAAATGTAAACTGTTCCTCTATGGTAGCCTAGTGGTCAGGGCATTCGCCCTGCGACCAGAAAGTCCAGGTTTGATTCCCAAGACTGCTAGATACTGCTGAGGTACCCAGAGCAAGGTACTGTCCCCACGCACTGCTCCCCGGGCGCCGTGTTCTTGGCTGCCCCCTGCTTCACTTGGTGAATGGGTTAAATGCAGAGGTTGAATTTCGTGGTGTTCACGTATGACAAATCGTCACTTTTTTATTTTTTTTATGGGTCTCATATTCTACAGCTTACTTGAATTTAGATTCACATAGTCGTATGCCCCCAAAACAAGAAATAATTTCAAAACAATTTTCCATCCTCTCTTTATCCCTTAAAATGAAAAAGGCCGATTCTGTTACCGAGCATCAAACATTCCTCTGAAACTGCTCAGGTTCAGGGACTGGAAATTAGAGTATTTGAAAGTCCTTCAAGAGGCCTGGAGAACTGTTTCTCAAGACCACATTAAAAATATGAGAAAGTCTGGATCTCTGGAAGCAAAATATCAAGCTCAAGCGGATTGGCTACTCTCATTTTTAAAGCAATCCAGGCTCCTTATGACTTGAGGATAAAAGGGTGGGGCCAAACTGGCTGAACAGATGGGCATATAGGTGTGCCGCTCTTTGTGACATCACAGAAATGCTGCATGTTATCTCCCAGTGGAGTGAGAGTGTGTTTAGAGAACTGCAAAATGCCCTTTTGTTATATAAAAGTGAGAAAAGTTGAGTTTTTTTAACATACCAGCCCTTTAAAGTTCTGCTGCCCGTCATTAGTTCAGTGAACCGGGCCTGGCGGGCTTCTCGGCTCCTCGCCGTTGATGGACGTGTCTGAGTAGGATGGAGTCACTCTGCTGAAGGTCGGATGATAGATTCCTCTTACTTGCATCTGAGGTGTGTGTGTGCGTGTGTGTGATGTGTTTCCCATGCCATTGGAGCGGGTTTAACACACCTGTCCCCCATTCGGCACATCTCTGCGTCATTATCTCAGAATCGGCCGCGCTGTCAGAGCCTACACGGTTTATTTTCATAAGAGAGCCCCCCCGCCCCAAGCCCTTCTCTGTAGCTGGAATGTTAATGTCCTGTTCCAGTCGGATGGAAATCGTCTCTTTTGCCGGCGCTGAGGTGAAAAAAAGCAAAGCAACAGGCAAAAAACCCGGAGCTCGGAGGTGACTTCCCCCGGCCGAGGGATTACAAAGGCTTTAGAGCGGCGGATGAAGGAGAGCAAGGTGGTAAGTGACATTTCTGGTGTGGGAATACGGCCGACAGCAGCGTGGACGGCTGCCAGGCTCGGGGCCGCGGCTGAAAGAGAGCGCTAAAGAGGCTCGGGCGGAGTGTAAACAAACGCAGGGTTTTGGGGGGGGGCTTTAGGGAGGGGGCAGGGTCTTGGGGGACTGATCTGTTAGCCATCAGCGGCTACGTTTCATCTGGACCCTGCGTGAAGGGAGGCTTTGTGTACCTGTGCCGGACAGGAGCTGGGAAAAGAGCAGGAAACCACCTCCCCCCACACTTTTCCTCTTCTCTCTCTTTCTCTGACTCTTTCTCTCTCTCTCCCACATTCTCTCTTCTCTGTCTCTGTTTCTCAAAACACTCTCTATCCTCTCTCTCTTCTGTCTCTCACTCTATTCTTTGTCTCTCTGTTTCTCAAAACTCTCTAGATCTTCTGTCTCTTCTCTCTCTCTCACTTTCTTCTCTGTCTCCCTCTGTTTCTCAGTACTCTCTAGATCTTCTGTCTCTTCTCTCTCTCTCTCTCTCTCTCTCTCTCTCTCTTTCTTCTCTGTCTCCCTCTGTTTCTCAGTACTCTCTATATCTGCTGTCTTTTCTCTCTCTCTCACTTTCTTCTCTGTCTCCCTCTGTTTCTCAGTACTCTCTAGATCTTCTGTCTCTTCTCCCTCTCTCACACTTTCTTCTCTGTCTCCCTCTGTTTCTCAGTACTCTCTAGATCTTCTGTCTCTTCTCTCTCTCTCTCACTTTCTTCTCTGTCTCCCTCTGTTTCTCAGTACTCTCTATATCTTCTGTCTCTTCTCTCTCTCTCACTTTCTTCTCTGTCTCCCTCTGTTTCTCAGTACTCTCTAGATCTCCTCCCCCATTCTCTCTTCTCTGTCTCTCTCTGTTTCTCAAAACTCACTATATATTCTGTCTCTCTTATCTCTATCTCTGTCTCTCTCTTCTCTCTTCTCTCTGCTTCTCTGTCTCTCTTTTTCTTTCCTCTCTCTTACCTCCCTCGCTCTTTCTTTCTCTCTTTTATTCTCTATCATTCTCTCTTCTCTCTCTATTTCTCTATACTTTTCTCTATACTTATATATCTTTCAGGTTTCTCTGTCATTCTACCTCTCATCTCATTTTCCTCCCTTTCTCTTTTTCCGTCCTCTTTCTTTGACCTCCCTCTCTCTCTTTTTCCTCTCTATTTACCTTTCTCTCTCTCTCTTTCCCTCCCTTCTTTCACCTCATCTCCGCGCTCTCTGTCTCACACTTTTTCTCTCTCTTTCCTCTTTCTCTCATTCCATTTCTCTCCTCTCTCTTTCCTCCCCGTCTATCCAGCAGAGTGAGCAGTGAGGCGAGTCACTGCGGGGTCGCGGGGGGGCAGGACCAGGCAGTCGTGAATATTTAATGAGTCTGGAGGACTGTCCATAATTCATTACAGTCATTACTTACTCACACTGTGCCTCGCCTCACATTCCACTTAAGGCAGGCCTCCTACTCACAGACTCATTTACATCTCCTTTCATTTTTTTATAGCTTTGTTTGGTTCAAAAATGTAACATTTTCCAAATCAGAATGATCAGTTTAGTGCTACCAGTTTGTACAGTCATACAATATAAGTTCATAAAACACACCATCATGTGAAACCCCCTTTGTTTCCTGTGGGTCTGTTTTTGTTGTGTCTCTTGACCCCTATGTGTCAGTCAAACAGCTCCTTCCTGTCACAATGGGCAGTTCTTGAGGGCTCTGAGTATCGAAACCCACTCTGACTTGTAACTTTAAATCAACTTAACACACATTTTTATACATGCTTCCTGTTTAATTTTTATGTATACTGTTATAATAATGCACATTTTGCATGCTTCTCTATGGGATATATATATAAGTTCCAGGCTAACTGAGATACGCTTTCGCAGCCGCGCAACATAAATGAGGATGTTTTGCATGCATGGAACATCTTTACATTGTTTTCCAGGGAATCCTTCAGAAAATAGTTCAACATAAAGCCTCTCGTAATTACTGAAGGAGCCTGTTAGCCTGTTAGCTACTGTCTTACACATGGTGTGTTTAGTTTAGTTTCAGAGATAAACAAGCAGAGTCTATAAACATAAGTCAAAGTGAACTTTATTGTCATTTCACCGTATACAAGTATACAGGGAAACAAAATGGCGAGAGCTCTGGATCAGCAGTGAACTACTACTGAACTACTGCTCAAAACAAACTGACATTTGTTGGTAACTAAACTACTTCTCATGAAACGATCGTTCTTCAGTGTACACACGTTTCATTCTGGAATTGGGGGCGGGTTTCTTGTGAGATTATGCTTCGGTGGAATTTCCCTTCAATGAGGGCAGTAGGCTGAAGGCTCTCTGAGGGCCTGCACCTCAGGTCACACTCTCCTGCTCTCTTTTGCTTTGATTACCTCATAACCCTTTCAGGCCCGCGCTCACACTGGAAGGATCACAATCGCTCAATTTCACCTACATAGTGGATTAAAGGAATTAAAACTGAACTTTTTTCAGAATAAACTATGATTTAAGCAGCTGGCAAACAACAAAGGGGCTTATTGGACAAGAAAATGAATGAAAACTTCCCTAATAGTTTCAGAATCAAGGTCAATGGCAAATACTAGTTTTAAACTCACAATAACTGGCTGGTTAAGATCAAAAGAGGTAAAAAATGGCCTGGTACATATCAATTTTGACCATTTTTGGACAAAAAAAATGTAACAAATATTTCTCCCCATGGTTCTATCATAGATAAGTTTAAGACTAAATTAAAGAAGCCAATAGAAACTCATCTTGGCTGATAGACTATGCAGAAATTTTTGGATTTTACACCAAACTGTTGCTTTAAATAAAGGTAATAAAAATGTGAAGAGGATCACAGGGATGAGGAGGAGGGGTGAGAGTAACCTGACTCTTGTCGTGGGTCAAAAAGGTGGGTCACCTGGATGGAGGAAGGGATGAGAGTGATAGATATGAGAGAGCAGGGGGAGGAGGGATGAAAAGAGTGGATGGTGTGAAAAGTGAGAAGGCCTCTTTGACTGTAACCGGAGTGTGCGCGCTCCCAGAGGACGGTTGGTCAAAGCTGATCGCAATCTAATCAACACCTCATCGAAACGAGAGCAGGGGGTTTTGCCTAATACCCTGACACAGCATTCCGGATAAGAACATGGACGGGACGGGACGGGACGGGTGATCCTGTGACTGAAATAATGCTCAGAAATAGCTTGCAGAATCTTCCAAAAACACATCTCTGGTATTCAGAGGGAGAGTTTGACAAAAATTGGCTGATTAATTTTTGAAATGTGTTATATTTTTTGACAAAACAATTGATTTAATGTGCATCATGGTCACTGCAGGGTGCAACGCTACAGCAAATTTCACTCAGATCATCAAAAATGTGTTTGTAAAAAGTGAAATTTTCCATGCATTTAAAAAATTACAATATAGGCATCCTTAAACACCTCTTTCTCTCTCTCTCTCTCTCTTATTCAGAAGGTTTATTAGAGAGAGAGAGAGAGAGAGAGAGAGAGAGAGAGAGAGAGAGAGAGAGAGCGAGCGAGCGCGCGAGCGCGCGTGAGTGAGTTATTATATATCCTGTCCTGTACAAAATATATGCAAATTCACAAACATTGTGCACTAAAATTAGGAGACAAATTACAAATATGTCAGATGTGTGATCACTTTCATTTAACCACGTGTGTGCAAACATATGCGCTTGACGTAACCGTTCTGGGAGTAATTATGCAATTAATCACCTAATCGTATAATTGCTAATTGCATAAGAAATGACCAAAACTGTGCTGGCAGTGTGAAGCCGTGTTTATTACTGAGTGTGGAATAAGATGGCAGGTAATTGCCCCCCGCTGTACATGGAACCTAATCCTGTCCTCCGTCGCCATGACTACTGACCACAGGATGACATCAGAAAAGACTATTTGGAGGTTAAACAGAGTGCGCTCTCGCGCTCTCCCTCGCTCTCCTATTGACTCTCCTTGGACATTTCCTCCCCGCCCCCGCAAGCCTCTTCCTCACTCTTATTACAACTAACGGCCGTGATCAATGCGCCGACAGACTGGCAGATAAAGCCGTGAGCTGGTTCCAGTGATCAATACTGAGGGATCAGCTGCGAGGTCAGAAGGTTTTATTCTCTGTCATTTCAGAGAGAAAAAAAAAAAAATTTACTCACTTCTGTAGTCCATCAAGACAGAACTGGGCAGGGACCAAGACACAGTGACTACTGAATTGCTCCTAGAAATAATTTTAAATTAAAAAACACAAACTGTTAAGAGTTCTCTACTGCGAGTCCCACCATCCTCACCCAGTATCGTTATATGATTGGATGTGACGGTTCTTGCCATATGATAATATGATTGGCTGTGATCTTTCTTTAAGAAGCACTAAAGCTCAGTGCAGTAGTTGAGTGGATGTAGGTGAGAAAGACAACGGGTTAATACGAACAATTCCGTGCTCAAAATTAGACATGGCACGTTTTTTTTATGTCCGATACGATATTGTAAATTCTGATATCTGCTGATACAATAAAAATCCGATACTCTGTCTTTTTTTAAACAGATAACATAAAATAATGCCAACAAAAAATACCCGGATACATTTTGTATACCTTCACACAAATACGAAAATCGTATCTGTGATATAATAAGGGAGAACACGGTAAAGTAAGATGTCCCTTAACAAATTTAGAGGTGCCATAATTTAGTGCAATTTTCACACGAATTTTACACATTGAGCTAAACGTGTTTTAAAAAAACTAAATGCTTCACTCTAAATCTAAATGTTGCACTTTTACAAACATCGCAGTTAGATGAGGCTTGGTCAGACCTTTCCAATGACCCTGCGTTTGCCATAATGCCCCCGGGAGATCCGGAGTTAGACCATTCACCTCGGACAAAAGTAATGGGACACCCGGGCGAGGTGAATGATAAAATTTCGGATCGCCGGGAGCTATTATGGCAAACGAGGGGTCTTTGGAAAGGGCTCATCAAGCCCTATCTAACTGTGAAGTTTCACAGAGATTGATAGTTGCCCCGCCTTGAAAAGTCACAAGCACTTTCCGTGGGGGGATGAAGTATTTCGGCAGTCTTGGCCTTTTCTTCTTTGAGTCTGAAGTAACTTCAAACTGCTGACATTTTGGCAAGTCTCACACACAACAGAAACTCATCATTTTTCGCGTTATGTAAGTCGCAAATCACGTTATGCGTGCTGTAATTATTTTCTGTATTTAACAGATTGGATTACGTTTTTTATTCCTTCCTGATTTGCAATCCAGTAATTTAGGTCAGGATTGGACCAATACCGATACAAAATATTGGTTCGGCGCATCTCTACTCAAAATATACAGCCGTGGAAAGTGATACGAGACCATTTGATTCAGTTTGCTGATGGGATCAAACAGAGCTCACACATGCACCACTATTTTAATTGCTGCAGTTGTAATATAATGTAGTGTTGTGTAGTTTAACATTTTTTTGTTTGGAATTTTGAATCAAGTGAATTAAACAATATTGACTTGCACATTTTACACAGGCTGCGGGACCCACATTTGGTGTTGATTCTGTAGTCTAATTTTGCAGGGTAAATCGACACCCTGTATATTTATGTGGATATAGTTATTAGTACATTTAATGTTTAGATAGAAACACATATTTCCAGACAATTGCTGTGAACGAGAGAAAACGATGTGAGGGAGAGAGCTGATCATCCCAGACTGATATTGTCTTCACTCCTGCAATGGAGCTATGTGACTAATGTAGCTAATGAGTAATGGCTACCAATTAGCACTGCGCTAACTGCATAGCTAAAGACAAAAAACAAAGACAAGTGGAATCTTCTCTGCATCAAGAATACACGCACACGCGCGCACGCACGCTAGGGTGGGGGTAGCTCAGTGGGTAGGATACTTGCCTCCGGACCAAGAGGTCATGGGTTCGAATCCTACCCTCAGCACCACCATTG
>JBBPDB010046665.1:0-11138 GCA_037974465.1 Brachypetersius altus | reverse complement strand
GATGTGATTCAGCTGATCACTAATCAGTCCCTCATAAAGCAGAATGAGGTGTTTGTGTAGGAGTTTAACAGACACTGGAATGGGATGGTTGCCATACTTATAGAGATGCTGGTTTAAAAATAAATTGCTGTGCTCTCTTTATTCTGGAGCTGTAGATATAGATAATTTTATATTTTACTTCAAATCACTTTGTGAAAAATACGGCTTTATGCTTTTGGTGTATTGAGTACATTACATGAAAGAAATAGGAATAAATGTTTTATGCCGACAGACTTCAAAGTGCCTAAAGACCAAGATAAAGTTTTTTCCAACCACTCAGCATTCAGCACCACCAGTACACTGATCACCGCCTGATCATCTGGAATCACCTGCACCTGTTACTTCACTGGTTCAAGCCTTAAGTTTGAATGTTTTAATGATTCATACGTAAGTCACTGTGTGGCTTAACAAACAAAGCCATTCCTCTGAAACAGGTTCAGGAACTGGACTGGAAATTAGAGTCTTTGAAAGTCCTTCTGGAAGCCTGGAGAACTGTTCCTCCAGACTACATTAAAAAATGCAAGAAAGTCTGTCTCTTAAAATATAAAGAAATATTGTTTTAAGGGAAAAGCACAGATTTCTGCATCTTAATGGACATTTGTCATTTATTTACACGAAGAAAAAAACACATAAAAAGAAACCTGGACAAAGTTAAAAAGTTGATGAAACACTTTATATAAAGAAAATAGCACATAAACAGATGTTTGTACTACATTTGGAGAATATACGTATATAATATATATATATACTGGTTCATTTAACATGTAGCTGCTTCACCCCCTACTGAGAATGTAATAAAACTCGAATCTAATTTATTTTATCTGCTTAATGCGGCCAACATTGTGTTTCAATACCATCTTTATTTGTTAGCCTTTATTTATTTACTTGTTTGTTTATTTAGAGTGAGTTCAAATGTACACTCTAAATATGTAATATAAAAATAGTTTACTCTCTCAGGAGTCGGACGAAGTTTACAGTTTGAACAGGAACAGCCTGAAGGTACTTGGACTACCAGAAGATTATACACATTTTTTACAAACTATTCATGAAAATGTTGAAAGGGTTTAGCTTGTTTTTGGTGTGTGACATTTTTACACAAGAGTTCTGCTCTGAGTGCCAAAATGTTCCGTCCCCCAGCTCACTTCAGTCATCTGACGGTGAATAGTTTAATATCTGCATCTGCGCCTCTCAGCTCTCGAGATCTGGCTTTTGCAGCTCTGGGTTAAAATGTGCAGGCGTGCTAAAGTGTTCACACCCTAAGTTACATTAGATCTTGCTGGATTACGATATTTAATACAAGTGGGGGGCGTGGGGGTCACTCATGTATCTATCTGACACAGCAAAGCAGGATCCAGTGCTCATCTTCTTGTGTCACAGTGTTGCTGTCTTCGCACATTTACCTTAGTTTTCCAGGATAGTCACAGTGAATAGGAACGCACTCTTAGAAATGCTAAACTTTTCACTTCTTGATTCGACGATTAACTTTAAAACCTTTTACTTTTGTGTACATGGTCATACTTCTCACGTTCCTTTGTTTATAATTTCATTGATCTATAAACTTTAGCGTAAATAGTCCATGTAACTTTCTTTTACGTTGTTTCTTTTTACACTTTTTCATCTGTAAAATGTTTTACTTAGGTTTTAAACTTCTTACCTTTTGCTTTTTGAGATTTGTTTCAGTTGCGTCAAAGCGCATTCGCCGAATACACTTATTGCAAGCAAAAGCAGAGTCGAGTACATATTTGTACATATTTGTGTGTGCATGGGTGAGTAAAGCACTGATGAGGCTGAAAAAGTCTGCACTATTTTTAGTTGAAATGACGTCCTTGGAAAAAAAAAAGATACAGACTATTTATTGTTGGGAGAAAAAAAAGATAAGAATGATTGCAAAAATAACGACGTTAATAACTGCGCATGATTTTAATCTGAAGATGAGAAGTTCGTCACACCTTTCAAAGACCCTTTCATGAGCACATATGCCCCTGTTATCTCTTCAAAGATCATTCTGTGTGTGTGTAGGTGTATATTATAAATATGGGCCACAGGAGTGTTTCTCTCTCTCTCTCTCTCTCTCTCTCTCTCTCTCCCTCTCCGTCTGCACACACAGACACACACACAGTCAGTTACACCACCTCACCTCTCGGGCTCGGAGTGAGCTGCAGCTGAGGAAACCGCTGAACTAGAAACTGTGCGAGTCTCACCGACCGCAAGAGGCTTGGTGGATCACACATGGCTCACTGTGCTGCACCTTGTCTGAGTGCGAGCGTGCGTGTGTGTGTGTCTGGCTGTGTATCGTTTCACAGGTCCGTGTGCAATGTGTACATACTTATATACGTCCACATACATATATTTACACACAAACGTCTATGTTATATTTATATAATATTTGTGTACAGCCCTTTTTATATTACATTGTCTTATTGGTTTTCTGTGTTACGCTGCTTCTTCCTTCTTCTCTTGTTTAATCCACTTTGCTGTTGTAAGAATGCAAACCTGTGGGAATAATAAAGGGTCATCTTATCTTATCTTATCGTATTTTAATGCTGATGCAAAAGGCCTTAATTGTGTTCGGGCTTCTCTCTGGGGCTCTGAAGTGATTTTTCAGTTTTATGTTCGTATTTAAACAGAGAAATCCTGTGGTCTGGCTTCTTGGTGCTCAGGATTGTAAATGACATTCCAGTAGTTTTGGTGCATGTTTTTGTGCTCTGAGCTCACGAGGAGAAGATGAGCTCACTCCCACCACAAACCCAGAACGCATTTAGAAAAAAATGTTTTAGATGTTCCTGGGCTGAGTAATTTTCTCAGCTGTACGATCACAGTTAGAATATCAGTGAAATGAAGTTCCCATCCTCTATAGAGAGCGCACTTCTGCACCTAAAATACACAACTATAGTTTATTAGCTGAATTTAACATGATGAAGGACGTCAAAAACGCATACATGATTATATTTATATGATTTATACATTTTTTGTATATAATGTATATTTATATAATTATATATAGTAATTATATACTAATTACTATAAATGTCCCAGTGTTATAGACACAGCAGCACTTTTATGTTTTTTTTTTTCCCAACAAATCCTGAAAATGGACCATGACTGGTCAAACTTTAAAGCTGCTTTATTTCATTTTTGCATCCTTTCTAATGAATCTTTCAGTAGAATCTTTCAGAATTTCTAGCACTTGGGACGTTCCCCTTTTGTTTTACTCAAGAGGTAAAGGATGTAGATCGTATTGTGCAGCCTGTTTTGCATGAAAAATCACTTTCAAAGTGGCCGTCGTGTTTTACACACTGTCTCCTGTTGTGCCAGTACATGGACTTCCCAGAGATAGGCATTCATCAATGGGGCTTCAGTGTTCTGTACTGTGTCTTTTAGGGCTGCACGATATTAGGAAAACGTGCGATATGCGATAATGTTGTTGAGTGTTGCGATGGCGATATCACATGCGATAAGTGAGTAAAAAAGCCTTTATAGTGTTTAATGTGTTTCTGCTTTGGATTAGCTGGTGATATAGACTACACTGACTAGTCTATGCAGAAAAAAATCTAATGCAATACATTCATTCCAACATGTTTCTTTTTAAAGAATTTATTTAAACAGAGCATTTGAATGCCTCCCATAAAATATTTGAAACACTGAACATTGTTGAAAAATGTTTTTTTTTAAATAATTTAAATTAATTAAAATTATAGTAAGCTCTTAGGCAGAAAAAAATAGCAAAAGGAACAATCTGTAACAGTGAAGAAACTGCCCAGTGATGTATTTTGCCCTCTTCTCTGTGGCACTGGGTGAAGAGTTTTGGAAAAACACCATTTATTGCAATTCAGTCAGTCTTTGGCGATATGGATATATTTTTTCGTGATATGTATATTGTGCATGTTGATATCGCGATGACGGTAAATTTGCGATATATTGTGCAGCCCTACTGTCTTTGTGTAGTACTGAACTGGTTTGTCTCTCTCTCTCTCTCTCTCTTTTTTTAAACAGAGGCATTGTCGATACTCTACGATCCCCGGTTCTGCTACGTCCTGGACGTGGTCCTGTTAATCTACGGCGTTATAATCACAGCCTTGTTTGTGCGTGAGAAAGTAAGATCTCCATTCAGACTCACACTGTGTTTCCTTACTGCCTAGTACAGAAACAGTTTAAAAATAAAATGAAAATACATTTATGTCCCCTTCCCTTTATGTAACCAGTTCTGCGAGACCAATGCAAAAACGCAGAATGAGTCCCTGTATCAAGTAAGTGTGGGCTTTTTTCTGGTAAAAAAAAAAATAGGTAATTTCTGTTAAGTACTTTTAGCAGGTGTTAACAGGGAATGTAAAACATGTCAAATATACAAAATAATCTTAGCAATATAAAAGATGTGCTTTGAATGATTACATTTTAAATATAGCAGATGTGTTTAGTTGCATATAAACTATAGACACACACACATATATATGTTTATTTAATGTGCAAAAAGATTATGAGCAGAAAATAATGATTCCATTCTTCTTTTTCTTCTTCCTGTTATATTATTAAATGAAGGATCTAAAGGGGAACCGATCCACTTATGATGGTCTGAGGCAGAGAGACGCTGAGAGTGGACGAGCCCGCGGGGTGAGTAGTTCAAGCAACTGACTTTTTATTTTGAGCGCAGACCAAATACCCATCTTCACATCAACGAGATTGTTTTTGAACTGAAGAATGAAACTTGATGCTAACCTGCTGTTTGTGTGACTGTGTACAGGCTCACAGAGATGACGGCACGTATACGGTAAGGGTCCCTCTCACCAACAGCACATTACTGTAAACCCTTTAAAGCAGGAGTGTGAAAGACTTGCGCAACTCTAATTCTGAGAGAGAGACAGAGAGAGAGAGAGAAAAAAAAGAGTATAAGTTCCTGGTATTGGAGACTATAGCTCTCCACCACGTGTCGCCCAGTTCAGGACATTTTGTACAGATGCCTAATAGTTGGAGGGGCCACTGGGGGCCTCATCTCCGCCGTTACACTGTATATGAAAGAAACCGAGAACATTATTAATGTTTGATTTGTGTTCGTTTGTAGCGTCTGCAGAAGAAGACCGAAGACACATACAAGGAGATCCACACGAAGAGAGATGTAAGTTCTTTTTTTCAATTAATTTATTATTCAACACAAAAGGTTCTAGCCTTGGACGACCATGTTCTATAAACCTATAAAAAAAGATCCGCCCTGGCAAGCACCTAATTTACAAAACCGTTTCCTGTTTGTGATGAAAATCTAACCAATTCAGTTTTGGAGGTGATCTGCTAAAGAGGACAATTTGTCCCCAAGCGCTCACTCTTGCTCTCTCTCTCTCTCTCTCTCTCTTACTTGCTCGCTCTCTCTTTTGCTCTTTCTCACTCGTTCTCTCCATCTCTCGCTCTCTCTCTCTCTCGCATTCTCTCTCTATCTCTCGCTCTCTCTCTCGCGCTCTCTCTATCTCTTGCTCTCTCTCTCGCGCTCTCTCTATCTCTCGCTCTCGCTCTCTCTCTCTCGCTGTCTCTCTTTCTCGCGCGCGCTCTCTCTTGCTGTCCCTCTCTCGCTCTCTCGTTCTCGCACACTCTCTCTGTCTCTCTGTCTCTTGCTTTCTCTGTCTATATTTATGTATTTATGTATATTTTTGTATATTTTGTCTTTGTGTTTTGTGCAAAACCTAATATAAATGTACATCATTATCATTTAATGACGACATACCCTCCAGTTTCCGGGACAATAATTAATAATTAACATTCAGTAAGTGTTTCGAGTTAAGGTTTGCTATTTGATCACAAGAGAAAGAGTGGATCACAGGCTCTTTCAGACCGCTGTGCTGGGCATATTTGCTGAAACGAGGCAAGTAGAGCAGGGTGAAGTAGAAACAGGACAGGTTAGAGGGGGGTTTGTGGCAGGAAAAGCATGTGGTGTGGGCTGACATTCGTTCTGTGTGTCTCCCTACAGCGTCGTCAAAATGACCAAGTGTACCAGGTGAGTGAAAGGACATCGGCCGAAACACACATTTAACTTTGAATCCTGAACACCAGCTATAAAGTAATTGCAAATATTTAGAAAAATATCATGAAGGAATATTATGCTCACCACTTCTCCTTCACTTTGGTCTGTTCCAGGGTCTGAGCTCGGCCACTAAAGACACCTATGACCAACTTCACATGCAGCCGCTGCCGCCACGCCGCGAGCGCTGAGCCGTGACACAGGAGTGCAGTCCAACCCAAACTTGCATTACTGGAGAATGCTGAGTCTGTCCTTGACCTCTTAATTTACTGTAAAATGTTCAACCCATGACTTATTCCATTCCACTTTAACTTCTAGTCTTTATTATTGGACTGCGGCTGAAATCTGTTTTTTAAATTCTGTGGGTTCATTCCAATACGTTTTCATGCCGATCTTTGAGTTCCATACGTTTCAACCTTCTCAAAAGAAAACCAAAACTAAAAAGTGTTTAATATGTACACAGAAAAGTCACTGGCGCAGTTTATAATGCTTAACCATGAGCTATAATGCCCATTCGCCAACTATCTCTATGTATATTTCACCATGGACACTCATCACTAGATCCCTTTTTGATTGTCATTTTCATTTCCACTGTGAGTTTGTGCAGTTAGTTGCAGTATATTGCAGGATTTTCATGTGTTTTGTATATTACTATGCATATAAATACCTACCAAAACTAGTGGAGGAGCATCAAACTAGCAGAACAAGAACAAGGTGTCTTTCTATAAATGTTTGTTTGCACAAACTAGCTACTGTATGTAGTGATGAGGGTCACGAGTCTTTTTTAACCCAGAAAGAATGACCTGTTTGGCTTTTGCAGGGTTTTAATTTTTGTGGTTCTGAACGTCTGTGATCCTGAACTTGTACTGAGAATATCTATGTATGTTTTTTTTGTTATATTGCTTTATTTCTCAGCCTTCTGTTAAGTATAAAAATGTACTTCTCTCTGTGAGCTTTGTGAATAATTTGGCTCACTGTGAGACGGGGTCTAAAGTGTTGGCAATACATAGAAAATGATTTTAGAATTCAAACAGAAGCAAAAACGACAGAAATACATGTCAAAGGAATGGTTTGGAGAAGAATCTACACAGTTTTCACTTCACATGTTTTTCATGTCAAGACTTTATAAGTGTCTGATCATTTCTTCTCTTTTCTTTTTGCGCTGGAGTTCCAAGGTTAACGCCGCTAATAAACACTAGCAGCCAATATTCACCCAAATCCCTCAAACTTCTCTCAGCCCAGTCAAAACAACTAAAACAACTAAAACGTCTCTGAGGGGCTGAAAACTGTGGGCCGCCTCCTTAGTCAATAGGGTCTGTTTTTATTAAGGAGTGGAATGGCTGATCTCGAATCAGTTTTTTGTTCCAGCAAACTGAAGAAGTATTCATTTACACTCAAGAGTACGTCATACTGTATCCTAAATCGCATCAACACCTTAATGACTGGATGTGGTTTCAGTGGGTTGAGATAAGATTTGTGAACACTTTGAGTGACTATTGGCATCTAGTGTTTGTTACTCTTATAAACCTAACTGTAAAATAAAGAAGCAAATTGGGGACACCAAGGCAAGATATTTTTATAGGCAACACAAAGTAAGAAAATTTAATTTAAAAAAAAGCATAAAATATTGTCAATGTGTGAAAAATAAAATGAAAAAAAAAATAGTGTAAACTAGATTTTGTCACAGTGCCAGAACACCTAAATGGCAGAGTACATTTTTATAAGTAAATGTTTTAAAAGAGTTTTATTTGTGCATGTTGTGTTGCTTTGTGAAGAAAACTTTTATAAAATGTTTCTTTACAAATAAAACGTATTTTTATTGAGAGCATGCCATTGCTGCTGGTTTCATGATTACATCCCAGAGTAAAAAGAGTAACAGGTACCAGAGAAGTCACCAATGCGCCAAAATCCTACAGAAATGCTTGCAGTGAAAATAAATCAGTCAGATTCATTCAGACAATTCATTAAAGCCAAACCCATAATGCCAAGGTGTAATAGGTTTGGATCACAGCTAATCAGTGTTACATATTTGAGCAGAAATCTCGCTCTAGTCGGAACAGTGTTTCCAGAGTTAAACACTGAAAGACCCCAAAACTTGAGTCATAACTGCACTTTAGTAACCTCCACAACTCGATTATCTGTGGCGTGTCCTGTGGTTCAGTGTAAATCGTACCCCAGCTTTATTGTTAAAAACCACCATAGGGCTTAGTCTGGTCTGAATAACCAGGTATATTCTACAAAAAGGCACACAAATACATTTTCAGTGACATTTAAACCCTGCCACATAACACTGGTATAATAGTTCCATTACAATTTCATGGTAGATGGTAAACATACAGGTTGTAATGTTTTCTCAATATGTTTTAGTTTATTAATACATTTTAATGTTATTGTAATGTTCTGTCTTGTTTCCCGTCCGTGTTGTTGTTTACATTCTCCATGAGCCTCTGTTTACCTGAGCCATGTGTCTTTTCCATGCGAGTCTGTTATAGTGGTCTTAAGCTCTCCTTTAACCCAGCCCCCTCTTGTTATCCTGCTCACCTGTGTCTTGTTCTTGTCTCCCCCCCCCTGGCCAGCTGTTTCCCGTTGTGTAGTCAGTGTATATAAGCACTGTTTCAGTCTGCGTTGGTGGCTTCTTTGGAAAAGGTTCTGCTAATGTCGATTTCTTGTAAACCCGACTACTTGTGTTCTATTTTGCTTGTTGTTTTGTTAATCTTGCTTGTAGTCCTTCAGTATTTGATTTCTCATGTTTTGGTGAAACCTTTGTATATGTTTGGGTTTTTGTTACTTGTTTGGTATTATAATTCCGTTTGGATCTTGTGATTACATCTTGCCTGCCCTGAACTATCACTCCTTCCACAGATTGTTTGTTTATATAACTGTCATGACAGATGCTACAACTTTCGATGTCATCACAGTTTGTCACGCGCTAATATCAAGCGTTACAGCATCTGTACTCACCAAATCCTTAGTAATCTTAACATGACATTATATAAATAAACATTTGTTGTGGCTGTTTATGACATTTCCCATTAAATATGCTCAGTTATACTATGCTAAAACGCACATCTGGGGTCGCCAGGACTGGGTTTGAGGACCCTTGGGCTGATAAATGTGGTGGTAATAGAATATGGCAAGTCCACATATAAGATCCAATTCGCAAGTTAGAGCAGAAATGTGGACCATGTGGGGGTTCTTGAGGACTGGCTTGAGAACCTAAATGGAACAGGGAACATTTTTATCATTGAAAAAGATTACAGACTCTTTTTCAAACCAGAGGACTAAGGAGGCTGAGAGACTGAATTACTGAAACACCAGAGAAAAGTTAGGCATCTAATCTGCTAATTTTAGCTTTCCTACCGAGTTATGTGTCTCTTATGTATTCAACGACTAATTGCAATGTCAGGCAGTTATATGATCATCTTCTTAACAGTAACAGACTGTCTTCCCCTGCCCCAGTACATTAGCTAGTTAGCCAGCTAGCAACACATAATTCAAAAAACAGCTTTGAAGCACTTAATGTATTTTTGACAGGAGTGTCCCCTCAATTTGTTGATACTAGACAACAACAGTGTAACTTTCCTGTCTGTGCAGATGTTGCTCGTCAGGCCCTTTCCACACTCGTCTGTGTGTGTGAAGGTCTGAATGTACCTCAGAAGTGGTTTCAGTGACTATAGCTCAGTGCTGGGGTCTCTAAGGTTCCTTTCGTTCTGCAAAAGCTTTTGCACACCTTTTACTGTGCAAAAGCTGAACTGCGCAGTCATCTTCCTCACATCTCTCTCCCTGAGGTGTGGCAGGTTTTGTCGGCCAGCCGGGTTCAATCAAACGAGAGACTTTGTTATATTGTTCACATTCACAGGTACTGCTAAGATTTGAACGAACAAATCCTTTAGTTGCCCACAGTGCTTGATGGGGCTTCTCCTGTTGTTTTCAGGAGTTTCTGTGCATTTCCCTTTGACCAAACGTTTACGTTGTGAACCTAAAAGTTGTTGATGTTAACCTCTTCAATGGGATGCTAAGTGTGTATGGATTGATTCATCCAGTGCAGCGTGAAGAGATACTTTAAGGGGTATTATGTAATGACCTAGTTGACTTGATTAAGTTATTTACATCAGTAGCTCAATAAAGAGTTCAGTGAAGAGAAGGCCCGCTCTGTAAAAACGAAGTGAGAGAAAGCGGAAGTGAAAGTGAGCGAAACTGAAGGCAAGTAAAGTTCCAGTACAGCAGCAAGGTGACGCTTATTCCCCTGCCCACCTAAAAGCACCAACTACCGCCCCAACCAAACTCCCCCGCTCCCACCCACAGTCAACAGAGGAGCTCCTCGCAGTGCAACACTGCCATCTGGTGTAGTACTACACAACAGCACCCCCTCAGAACTGAACAAGACTGACTCTGAGAGCACTGTAGATAAAATTACAACTGAGGCCTATTGGGGGCTGTTTAAGAAATATTTCAGACTTTTGTTACACAAACATTGTATTCAACAAACCAACAGTGTTTATACTGAATCCTTAGATTTGGGGCAAACACACTTCCCAAATTTGGATGCTGGATATGGGCTGACTCTGAGCTCTGAGCCACAGTATCCTTAGATGCACCTCATTTTTACTTCTGCTTTTTCATTTTATTGCATCAGCTTTTCCATTTAACCTGTTTAATCCCAATTTTTTCCCTGCAAAATAAGTGCATGCATTTGACTCCCTAGACTTCCCTAACACACAATATGTTTGAATTTTTTCATTTCTTGGTGATTATGATAGTGAAAATGTAGATTTATACTCGGCAACAATTGTTGCTGATGGGACAATTTCACCTACACTCAACAAAAACATAAACGCAACACCTTTGTTTCTGCTCCGATTTTTCATGAGATCTAAAATTCATTCCAGATACACAATTGTCAGGTTTAACTGTAAAAACACAGACAAATAATGAGAAACAAGACACAGAGTTGTGGTCAAAAATTGCTTGCAAGCGAGAGAGAGAGAGAGTCATCAGTTTAGAATCTCAACTCACTCTGACTCTGTCGCTTCGTGCAGCCTTTTTATTCATTGTTCAAAGATGATTCAACACTTACAGGTTACACATCACATTAGGT
>JBBPDB010046655.1:0-11138 GCA_037974465.1 Brachypetersius altus | reverse complement strand
CACATACAGGTAAGGAACCAAACACAGACAGGAACACAGGGGACCCCTAGTGGGTATACAAGGGAATACAGGGACAGTGACATGACAGAGCAGGGCAGGGAAACATGGCAGGCTTATACATAAGGAGGGAACCATACGGGTTACTAGGACCATACAGAGACACAGGGCAAACAGGGAACCTAGGAACACAAGACACAGACAGAAACAAGGCACATACATGGACAGGACAAGGCAGGGACAGGGTTTAACAGAGAGACACAGAACCACACAAGGACAGGGTAAACATGACACAACAGGAACAAGACTGACACAGGACTCAGGGAACACAGAACAGGAGCAGGACTGGAGACAGAGTAAGGCAGGGACATGAAGTGGGCAAGGAGACAGAGAGGGAGGACACGAACACAGAACAGGCACACAGGACAGACAGGAAAAGGGACACAGGTGGAAGGGGCAGACACACAAGCCGGGGAACATACGGACAGGGCAGGGCTACAAGACAGGCAGGGAGAACGTGAACACAGGACAGGCAAACAGAAAAAACTAAAAAGAGAACGAGCCATGACATCAGGTTTGTTCCTGTCTCCAGACAATTAAGGGAGGCGCAGATGCTGAATTCCATTTCTCCATTTTTCAAAATAAAAAGGCACTATGGCCTAAACACAAACAAAACCTGAGACAGGCTGAGTGACCATGAAAAACTAAACAAAGTCTGTGAACCGACAACATGAACTAAACTAAATACTCAAACACAAAGCACACAACACAGGTCAACAAAATGTTTTTTGTAATCATCAGAAACCACAGCACACTTTTCTAAACCAGTTTTTTGTGCTGATTTCAGATCTGCTTTCAATTTTTGTGAATTATGAGTAATATTAGATATTAGTTTTTAATAAACCGCAGCACCAATCTGTCATTGTTTCAATTTTTTCAGTGTGAAGTCAGACAGGCCACACTGTGGCATAGATATAATGCCCCCGTTCCCCGTTCCCCTTCCACTCTTGTGTCTCTGATGCCGGGCCGACTCCCCGTCAGCCCGAGTGACGTGCGTTCAGACCACGGGACGTTGTGCCTGTCCCGCGGCCCCGGTCCCTTCAACAGAAATAGGCTCAATGGCCTCCTTGGTCTGGATCCGAGCAGAGCAAAAACAGATAAGGGGAAATGGGGAAAGGTAGAGGTGAGCATCTGCGATGGGAACACTGGGGAAGTGAGACACAGACAGAACTTTATACTAAGACAATCACGAGACTAAAACTGAAGCAGGTGGAACTCATGGACACATAACACACAGACAGAAAACTACAAGGACCAGAGATACATGAAATGGTTTCAAAATAAAAGTCCCACAACCCAAACAAGTCCCACAGAAAACAGAACAGAACATAGAAATGAAAACAAAAGCAGGGGTCTAATCTGGCCACTGACCAGCCCGTAACAATGTCTCCCTGCCTGCTCTGTGTCCCTGCCTGCCATGTGTCCCCGCCTGTTGGTTATCCCTTTCTCTCTGTCCCTGTCTGCCCTCCAGGTCCCAGCCCATGATCCTCCTCAGCCCGTTCCTGCCTGTGCTCCCCGCGCCGGATCCATGCCCTGTGTCCCAGCTCAACCCGTGTCCCTGCCTTTCTCTGTCCCTGTTTCTGTTCCTGTTCTGTGATCCCCTGGTTCCAGCATCAGTCCTGTGCTCTGTTGTCTTATCCCTGTGTAGGCCCTGGTTCTGTGTGTTCTCTGTTGTGTTCTTCCTGGCCTCCCTAGTGTTCTCTTGTAGACCCACTACGGGTCCCCCTTGTCCCTGTCTGGCCCTTGTCTAGTTCTGGTCCTGTCATCCCTTACACCTGATGTATGCTCCTGTGTGATTACCTCCTGTCTCCTATTGGTTCATGTCCCTGTCTGTTCTGTTTAAAGGTGTGCACCGTGTCTTGTGGTATTGTATTGTCACAAGTGCTGTCTGTCCCATGTGTCAGCCCCTCTCCCCTATTGTATGTGAGTACTCCTATCCAGTCTGTATTCTGTTTGCTTTGCATGGCCCTCGAGCCAGTTTGATTTCTATGAATAAAAAACTCAAGTGCAACATGTCGGTTTCCTCTGGTGCTCTCTCCGTACTCACAAGACAACAGGAGGGGTTTGTGACAGTCCCCAACCTTTATTTCATCACGGACTGGTTTAGTATCAGGCCCCTTATAATTTCACGGCCCGGCCTTTAAGGAGTGGCAGATAAATATACACATATGTATTTATACAAATAAATGATATGCATAAAAATGGGGATATTTTAAAAATATAATAATAATAATAAACGCAAATCCATTGTGTACTTGTAGCTTTATTAACAAGATTGAGTCATAGACTTAGGATCCCGTTCATTTTTCAAAATAAAACGTTGTTTAGACTCAGATAGTAAATAAAACGGAAATACTGTAAGTTTTTTAAATTTTTTTGTGCAGCCCGCGGACTGGTACCCCATGACCCACGGCCCAGTACCGGTCCTCGGGGACCCCTGATGTAGCACATGCAATTCATGCTAATACTTTGTAATTCAAACTGCATTTGACCAAAATATGAAAAAGTAAAAATAGCCTTGGGTTTTTAAGGCCTGACTTCCATTAAGGCTGTTTAAAGATCAATAATGCCCGAAGGCCAACCTCTGCTGTTTGGTTTATCGTGATGTGATCGTTTGATCGCTTGTTACACTGTATGCACGTCTGTGGATGGTATCCGTGTGTGTGGGATCCAGTCCTCTGCTGCAAGACACAGCTCCTCTGTTGCCTGCTGCAGCTCAGTTTAAACATTCATCATTAGCTTCTCTATTAAAGTCAGTTGCTCAGATTTAAAATGGAGGTCACTGGAGCCAGAGGCGCTTGGAGTCACAGGCAGAGCCTTGCTGAAATGTCACCCCCGTAGCCATCTGTCTGCCTTAGGACTTGATGGGAATATTGGAGCTGGTTGAACTTGAATGAACTCACAGGATTAAAAGCAGTACTGCCACTCCTGTGTGTGAAACGAGTGACATGAATACTCATAGAGCTACCAGATCAATAAACCCACCTTATACCCACACTCAGGTTCCATGTGATCAGAAACAATTTTACACTGTAATTGGTATATTTACAATGACTCACTGTATCCCTTCCACTCACTACAAAAATACACCAAACCCCTTCATTTAAATTAAGTGGCAATTTGTGAAACGGACCCCCTACAATTAGATTTAAGGCATGAGAGTGAAACCCCTTAATCTTAAATTTTAGGGTGTTAATTCTGGAGGTTCTATTATTTAAGGAGCAAATTTGAAAAAGTAAGGGGAAAATTCAGTAGTTTTACCCCTTAATCAGCCTTAATCTGTGTACTATGTAATTTCTTGTTCTCTGGACTAATGGAGTTCCATTAAGTACCTTAGAGAGTTGGAAAGGTGTTTCAACCTCAGTGATAGGCTTTGCTAATGTTCCTGTGGTTAAATGTAAGGAAATCCTCTGCTAGTACAATGCCATAACAGAAGAGTAGAAGCAGTGAACTATTTCCTTATACCCTTGATTTCAGAAGAAACACTGGATAAGCAGGTGTCTAACTTTGATATATAATGGATGTAGCACTGTTTTCAGTGTATCTGGAGTAATAGCATGGCTCAAGTTCTTATAATGTCAATATAACTGTCAGTATGTCAATCAGTCATTTGTGGTCCTAGAGTCAAAAGTGGACCACTGATGAAAGGCTGGAGAATGAGTCACACTGTGCTTTGTAAGATGGAGTTCCAGTCTTGAACTATGTGGAAATAAGTGCATAATATGCCATGTTTGTGTTTATTATCTAAAGTAATGCTAATTCAGAGTTAACCTTTACAAAGCCTTGTCCTTTTTGATAACCCAGGTCTACAGTAATGGCTGGTTTAAATACGGCATGTGAAGTTTAATAAATAATACCAGTATCAATAATAAAATAATGTCAAGTGCTCACACACCATAACAGCACATTAGAAAGCCTGAATCTTTAAGCAGATAGGTTAAAGCTCCTCTGTGTTAGGGTACATGACATCCTGCACCCCTACATTTGCGCATACTCTGAAAAAGAGATGAGTGGCCGTGCTGGAGGGATACAGCTGTTTCAATTTTAGAGAATAATCATTCCATGTCACACAACGGCGTTGCAGTGTAGGGTGTCCTGATCAGCTTATAACCGCAGTACAATTCTCCTGCAGTAATATTCAGAATCACTTATGAGTATGTAAATCAGCAACATGCACAACAAGCTTGCTTCACGCCGACATAATACTTTAATTAATTTATGGAAAAATATAAAAGTATAAAATACAAATATAGAAAAGGACGGTAGTAGATATGGTCTTAGTTGCAGGTTTAGTATCTGATATACAAAGGTTAATTATGAGATAACAAAAAAGTGCATGTTTGTAAATTGTATATTTCATAGACAGTTATAAGAACCTGTCCAGCCTCACTGGTACTGACTGCAGACTGTTGGGACGAGGAGCTGCTCAAAACAAGTAGCCCAAATGGATAACTAATATAGGGGGCATTTAATGTATTAATGTAGCTGCGTTTTTGTACAGGTGTTCACTTGAGATGCAATTACAGATCCACAAATCTACAGTGGCAATGTAAATTTGCCAGTTTACATTTTTCTTACTTTTTCCTGGTCCAATGTTTCTTAGCCTCGCTAAAATAATCAGCATTCAGACATTTGCTAATAGGAAGCAAGACAATGTGGGATCCAAGAATAAAACCTTGATATTTTTCCTCTGTGTGAGAGGTAGGGCTTAGCCCTGATAGCTCATTTATACCCACTTAATTGTCTTATTATTCAATGTGCATAAAATGGACCGCATACAAGTACTTTATTATTTGATGTGCTCTTTTGTCAGCTGTATTCTGTCTAATGTATAATGATTACACTAGAATGGGGTGTTAAATATCACTGCAGGGTTTAATATTTACCTAATACACTCCCATCGGCTCCTGGAAGCTTTAGTAATTAGCGGTGAGTCAATTTGTGTTTATACCTGGGAAAATGCTGAAATCTGCTGTACACTGATCCTCCGGGTGCGACACAGTAGCTGTGGCGGACATTACAGTAAGTCTCTTGGTACATAGTGTTCTTTATTACTGGAAGTGGAGCGAGGAGAACAAGGAGTCGCACGCCATAAAAAAAAATGAAGCACAGAATCATTACTGAAGGCAAAAGAAATGGCTGAAGCTGTGAGACAAATTGCAGTGGCGTCAAACAGCACGGCTGTCGTATTTGACCAGCATCTGCTGTTTGATCTGTTTTAATCCCAGTGTACTCTTTTTTCAAGGCTTAAAAAAGGAACTGAAAAGAGACTTTCTAAACCAGGGCAGTTTATACTTTTTCATTATGTTGAAGTGCAAGTGCTCTTGAGAGATCAATGGCGAAGAGCAGCAGTGTGGGTGACAACAAAAGACACATTGTTGTCCTTCAAGGATTTTATAAAACCGACACGGTCAACTTTACACCACTCTGTAATGATGTTTGTTATTTTTGCCTCTTGTCAGCCTTACTGAAGAAGTTAAAATCACTGAATCCTGGTTTAAACAAGGATAAACTGTTTACGTTATCTTATGTAGAGCGACGTACAGCAGTGCTTAAGTAGTCTACATCTGTTCTTCATACCTGTAGAGCTGTACTAAAATGCACATTTGCTTTTAAGCTACTGCCAGCTAAGTTACAAACCTTAATAAACCCTGTCAAAAGAAAAAAGTCCTTAATACACAAATAAGAAAACAGTTAAGAGGGTGAGGACTAAAGGTTTTTTTAAAAACTAGCTCCTTCCATCCATCCATCCATCCATCCATCGTATACTGTCTGTAAAGGCATGTCTTATCTTATCTTACCTCTGTAAATATGTATACTGAAAACTGGTGCTGGGGGATAAGAGACATACATTGCGTGTTTGTGTGTATGCGTGTGCATGTTTGCATGTGTGTGTGTGTAAATGGGTAGTTTTGAGTTGACACTGATAGTGCCTCTGAATTATTAAATGCATAATTAATAGCATCGTGTAACTAAACGGCATAGACCTTAAGCACATTTACAAAAATGCTCCACTGCCAGGCACAATTCAGATTCATGTGCTTGTTTCTCTTAACTGTCTTTTAGAGTTTATAAAGTTCTGGCAAGTTGATTTAATGGCTGTGCTGTGAATGAAAATTATAGACTAATCAAATCAAGGGTACCCTTTGTGTAGGGTTTTGTTCAAGAGACTTTGAAACACAATGGCACTAATTACAAACCCTTTGTGACAGTTGCATTGTGTTCAAAGTTGTATTGTGTACAGCTTTGCATCGTGCCGCCGTATGTGCCGATGTTACTAAAACCTTTTTTAAACGGGAGGGTACAAAACGAAATCCTATTTATAAAAATATGCTTGGAACATGCTAGTTACTGTGGCAAAAGTTACAAAGGCTGTAATTTATGGCACGATGGTGAACAGAAACACATAAGAGTGATGTCTCTCAGGCATAAAATTGTTTTGCATGCATTACGTAGACCAATCAGTTACAACATCAAAGGGCATATGAGCATCAGATGTGGAGCATGGAGTAATAGAGGAAGGTGGCATGCTCTGACATTTTGTTTTTACATCATGTGGATAGGGTTAGTTTTGTACAGTGTTTACCAGGTAAAGAGACTACCAGGATACGCTACGGTCAGAAGGCACACTGGTGGAGGCATTGTGATTCTCTGAGCAATGTTCTGCTGGGAAAACTTTGGTCCAGCCATTCATGTGGATGTTACTTTGACACAACCTAGCTAAACATAATCTTAAAACAACCCTTCACGGAAACTGTATTCTCTAATGGTAGTGGTCTCTTTCAGCAGGATGAGGGGTCCTGCCATGCTTAAAAAAATGCTCAAGAATGATTTGAGGAACATGACAAAGAGTTCAAGGCATTGACTTGGTCTCCAAATTCCCCAGATCTTAAACCAACAGAGCATTGTGGGATGTGCTTGACAAACTAGTCCATGGAGACCCCACTTCACACCTTACAGGACTTAAGAGACCTTCTGCTAATGTCTTGGTGCCTGTTACCACATATTATGCAAGTAGCATTTGACTGCACAATAACACAAAAAATAAATACAGCTACCCGCTTAAAAGCTTAAATTGTACATCAATTTTTTCATGTGAAGACTAATTAGACAACTAAACATGAGCAAAAAGTGCATTTATTAGAGTGCACATACATACCACCTCAGAAATGGACAATAATATTTAACTGTCAATAACTGGTCCTAGGGTGGCACTTCATTGCCCCAGTGTACGATCACGGCATAATCAGTTAAGCACAAAGGCTACATTCACAAGCCTTATCTGATTCCTCTGTTCTACTCTGATCCAATCTATCTTGATGATTCATGAGAATCATTAAGGAACCTGTGTCCTGAAATGCATGCACACATCCACATCACACGAATTAACCTGTGGGGTGTAGAGATGTAGATGACAAAATGGATGTAAGCATGAACACAGAGTTTATTAACAGGAAAGGAAAACAAAACAAACAGCCAAGAACAAACACCAGACACAAACAAACCAAGTAACAACAGGGCATTTAAAACACACAAAAAAGCAACTAACTAACGCTGGCTGTATGCCTGTGTTTGTTTTTGGTTTCAAGCATGGAAGTCTGCCTATGCGCCTGCCCTCATTCGGGAGTTAAGGGGAGGCATGACACAGAGAGACAAAGGAAGTAAAGGTGAGGGGCATTGCTTTTCCTGAGATCACGGGTTGTAATTTGAATCATTGGTGCCATGCTAAATGTGAATGATTGTGCACATTCAGGGACGAAACAAAATTATTTTAACCTGAATTTTCTAATGAATGTCACATTTGATTTGTCTGTATGGTGCTCTGAAAAGATCAGGCAGGTAAAGGCAGAAGATTTGTACCATTTCAACCTGGTAATGTGAATGTAGCCTTAGAGACCAATTCTCAGAACTTCTGCTGGCACATGAAAATGTGCCTCCACTTTAACACACAGCACTAGGAAGCCATTATAACTGCTGTTGCTCGCTGACATATAGCTTCTAGCTCCTTAGGCCAGATCCTTTCAGCCTTTTAGTACTTGTCATGTTTCAGGGCAATAAATGCTCTTCCACATCCAGTGATTATGGATAATCTCAGCTTGGATTAATCTGTTTTTCTCAGCAGGTGCCCCCAGTTATTTTTTGTTTTAGCCAGTGAGTGTTGTATTTTTACTGTTGCTATAGTGCGATCAAAATGAAAGAAAATGAGGCTACCACCAGCTCAACATGGCTAATGATGATACTGTCAGTGGCTTCGGCATTTCTTCTGTGGAAGAAAATAGTGACCTAGATCATTAGGTCACCGTAAGTCTGGACAAAAGCAGTGATTAGTGGTGCTGACCAAAATTATTTCTCTTAGGCTTCTAAATTATAGGAATTAAGATTCCTGCAGTTCTTTGGTTTTTATACTGTTGCCTTTGGAGGAAGTAGGGACATCAGCGGGCTGCCTGTTACGGTTGAACAGAAAAGAAGAATAGTTATGCTGCTATGTCTAGCCTTCAGCCCAGCCAGCTTGAAAGAGATGGAACAACAATTAAGTTGTTTTCTTAAATAGACAAATATGGACAGGACAAAATTGCTGCTGGGAATAGGCCAAATACACGATCACCAGAATGCTATAACTTCAGCTGGCCATGGTTATTTTCCACGGTTTTATAGTCTTACTGTATAATGTGTAATGGATGCACCTTTCATCTGTTGGCTTGTCCGGGCTTGTCTGGGATCTATGTGATTGGTATTCTCAGGGTGAGAGGTGAAGTTGGAAATCGGGTGTGTTTTGATGTCAGTTTGGTGTGTTACTGTTGCTTTTGGCATCCTTTGGCCTGCAGTCATTTTTAAGTGATCTTTAGACAAGCTGGATATCAAAAAAAGGAGCAACATGTTAGAAATGTCTGCACATTTTGGAATCTCAGTGTTGAGGAAGCTGGTAAAGAAAGAAAAGTTTGTAATGGAGAAGGTTGCTGAGCCGCTGACTACATCTCTGCATATGACAAAGACCTAAAGGGCGTAGGTGAAGAATGGAATGTCTGTTAAAGTTGTTTCTTTTTTTTTTTACCCTTTTGCAGCCAACGTGAGATCTAGAGGAATAATGCACAGCTTTTCCCTTCTGCCTGCCAATTTAAGTCATCGCAACGTCAAATTTCTTCATTCATACATGCAACAATTCAAACATTTCAGGTGTGGATTAGCCAAGCTGTCAAAACGCATCCTATTTGCAGCAGTGGAAGTCACATATCAGTTTGAGCAAACAGTGAAGATGGTCACACACGCTAAAGTAAATTTACACTGAGGGTAAAGATCTTAAGCTGCCATTGAAATTGGGGATATAAGCAGAATAGAGGGACAGGATAAAGGATAAATCTGACTAATGAAGAATGCTCAGGGCCCAGTGGGATGGCTGCTTCTAAATGTTCCATGGTGAATGGCAGCAGTGAGAATGGCTCTCCCCTTATTAAGCCCAGAGCGCTCCCCTCATAAAGCCCAGGAACTCTGCCGTTGCGAGGGTGGTCTGGAGAAGACTGAAACAACTCTAGTCGCGCAATAAAAGCAGTGAAGCTCTTAAGTATAGAGCTGATAATGACTGCAATTACTGTACAGTGGTCTTTGAAGCAAAAGTCTGAGTTTTTTTTCTGCATAGTTCTGGCACTTTTTTAAGACCTTGTCCCCAATGCCTTAATAAACTAATCAATTAAGATCCCATAAGTTCTTACCAGGTAGGTAAGGTCACTTACATTTTTTACAACCACAAATCAGAACCGTATGGAAAATGTAAATAAAAAATGCAGTTTCATTGCAGACAGTAAGAAGCCAAGATTTTTCATGGTCAGCTTCATTTCATTTTTAATATACATTGATTCCTGCATTTTTTGACCTCCAACACATTACAAAAAAGTTGGGATTGGGGCAATTGAGGGCTGATAATGAGGTAAAAAAAATGATGTGATTTCAGATATGTCATGATGTCAAGTATAATCCTGATTTGATACAAAAACATTATCCACAAAAGGCTAATCTTGGAGGAGCAAAGTTTGGCAGGAAACCTTCAGTTTGTCAACAAATGTGTGAGAAAATGATTGAAATGTTTATTAAACAATGTTCTCGAAAGGAAGATTGTAAGGGATTTGCATTTTTCTCAATCTACAGTGACTAATATTCTAAACTGATGTAAGGAATCTGGAAGAATTTAATTGTATGAATGGCTTGGGCACAAGCTGAACACCATCTCTTCAGAGGGCACTTCATCAAGAACTGTCATTCATCAATAACTGAGATAACCACCTGGGCAAGGGATTACTTTGGAAAGTCTTTGTCAAGCACTAAAATACGGAGTTACATTCGAAAATGCCACTTAAAACTTTACTGTGCTATAAAAAAAACCTGTCCAAAGCACCATCAACTTCTCTGGGCTCAAAGGACATCTGGGATAGACCATCATGGAAACATGTAATGTGGTCAGACGAATCAGTGCTCCAGATCTTTTTTATGGAAGAAATGGACACTGTGTGTTCCAGACCAAATATAATAACTCCAAAACCAACAGGCAGCAGGCAACCCCTCATCTGGCTACCTGGAGGACCCAGTGTTTACATGACAGCCCCGTAACTTGGGATCAACCTAGCGCTGCAAAATTGTACACGAACCCTCAGCTGGTGTTGCTTTCCCCAATGAAAATTATGACTATATATCCTTGTCAACGAACATTTATCACGTGACAAATTTAAATGCTGGTCATGTGATGATAACTATAACAAAATATCTGTAATATTGTTGACAAATAAGAACTACACAATGTGGTTCACAGAATAAACCTATGCTAAACTGTCTCTTATTTCCGTTGACTAAAACGAAATGGGGCATTATTTCCTTTACGATAGAGAGGGGAGAAAAAAGTATTGGGATGCTCAACCTTAGACTTGAACTGATCTACGTCCCAATACTTTTGTTCATTGAGAGACACTGTGAATTAAATATCTCTATCTAGAGCTGTCAAACGTATTGGGACGCAAGGCCAATATAGTGCCAGGGAGAGAGAAATCACACACACACACACACACACACACACACACACACACACACACACACAC
>JBBPDB010046646.1:0-11139 GCA_037974465.1 Brachypetersius altus | reverse complement strand
TAGCGGTCTTGGGGATCGAACCCGGACTTTCTGGTCACGGGGCGGATGCCTTAACCACTAGGCCACCCAACTGCCCATGCTTATATTCCATGCTTTCTGATTATAGTACTTTTGTCCTCCTGCTGCTGGTTTCTTTAGGTTCTTCAATACAAATGGTAGGCATCTTTCACAGAACTTCACTTCTCAGCATAATCTTGATGCAGTTTAGTAGCTTCGCCCTCTTTTTATGGGAACACAATACTAATTGTTAGGGTTGGTTAATGTCCAAAAAGCAAAAAAGAATGGAAAATAACCAGTAGCCTCACAGTTGAGTATGCATTGACAACTTTGTCCTTCCAGTGTTCTGAGCGAACTTAATGGGAATGAGGGTGGTAGGGCGTGGAGTCCTTAATTCCACTGTAACTCTGCCACTACTGGAACACCTTATTTTCAAACTCCCTGCCCTGATCGTGTTGAACTCTGGATGGGCACCGAAATCACAACATGAAGTCATCAAATATTAGGCATTTTTTAAGGATTTTTAAATCTTTCAGATACAACAAATTAATGTTTTTCATGGTGTTCTTTATTGCTAGGCTCCATCCTCTCCTGTAGCTAAGGGCATTCCTCAAGCAGACATCTAACATTTTTCTTTTAGTTTGTCTTTGTACACTTTTTTAATTTTAGGGCTTCAAGGTTCAAGGTTACTTTATTGTCATCAGCTGCTGTGTACATTTACATAGCATTATGAGATAATGATTCTCCAAGGGCCATGGTGCAACATATAGCAACATACATACATGTAAGTAAGTAAGTATGAAATAAGCTAATCAAAAAGAAAAACATAAGTATGCCTATTGTGGCAGTAAATAGAAGGTAAAGTGCAGTTGCTATTAAAAGCCCAGAGTGTAATGTGAGAAGTATAACACTGGTATAACACTTGGTTAGGCAGGAATTAGACATTTATGTGAATTCAGAGTTCCGATGGCCTGTGGTAAGAAACTTTTAAACAATTTAGCAGAACCAGAGTGGAAGCTTCGATACCGTTTGCCGGATGGTAAAAGACAGAAGAGTCCATACAATAGGTGGGAATGGTCTTTCATAATGTTACTGGCTCTGTTATAGCAGCAGGTTTGGTAAATGTCTTTCAGGGGAAGTAAAGGCACACAGATAACCTTCTCAGCTGCTCTCATAAGTACTTACTATAATTTAAACTATGTTTAAATTTATTTAAGATGTAAAATTATTTTGAAAATATTTCAGGTTTTTCTTCAACAAGGTTCAGCTGTTTTATTGGAGGCATTAAAATGCTCTGTTTACGTAAATTCTTAAAATGTTGGAATGGAAGTTTTGCATGTCATTTTTTTTTCTGCATAGACTAGTCAGTGCCTGGAGTCTCTATCACCAGCAAATCCAAAGCAGAAAAAACATTAACACTATAAAGGCTACGTTTTTAGTTACTTATCGCATGTGATATTGCCATCGCAACACTCAACATTATCGCATGTTTTCCTAATATTGTGCAGCCCTAGTAGCTAATCTGTATGCCCAAATGCAATATGTAATTCTACTGAGAGAGACTTTTGCTCCATTCTTTGATTCTTTGTACATTCTGTACAAATGGGTTGTGATGGTAACAGCTGAAATGATCACCTCCCATGACTCATTTTCTTTGAGGCATTCTTTCTCTCAGCCTTCAGGTGTGACAACCGCTCATAACAATGGCCTTGTGATTCTTAAAACCAACTACCACAAAA
The DNA here is from genome assembly GCA_037974465.1 of Brachypetersius altus. NCBI lineage: Eukaryota > Metazoa > Chordata > Actinopteri > Characiformes > Alestidae > Brachypetersius > Brachypetersius altus. Next base: position 9,403 of record JBBPDB010046646.1, on the reverse strand, counting down.
CACAGTCACACTTCTTGGCTTTCCGTTTAATCTTGTTTTGGTTTTGTCCCTGCAGCACTTTTCTGACATTTGTGACACATTTCTGTCTCTACTTAATACTCAGAGTAAGAAACAAATTCTCAGAGTAAGAAACAAATCCGGCAGTTCACTGAGTAATCCTGTAGAATTCTGCAGGGATATTGCTAAAGCCAAAAGGAATCCACACAGATTCAAAGAACTCCCCAGGGTGTAATGAACGCTGTGCATGCTCTACTGTCCTGATGGTAGGTCTTCCCCTGGTCAAGGACAGTGAGCCAGAAGTTACCACCAAATTCTTCACTGTTTATTGCAGAGCTTCACAGTAGCTTGGTTTCCTGCATCAGGTCTCTCAACAGGAGTGTTTGGCTTAGATGGGCTAACTTTCAGTTCTTTCCATCTGGTGGCTAACAGCTTATTCTTCTTTGCTGTTTCCAGGTGGAATAGGACACTCATTTTCTCCAGTAGAGTCTCCTCAGAAAGGCTTTAGATCTGTACACAGTCATGTCTGCTTTTAAGATCATTTTCAGTTTGACACCTGGAGCTACAGCTTCAATAACTGCATCAACAGTTTCACTTTCTTCTTAGCTTTTCTGGAGCTCTCTGCATCTGTCTCTCTAAACTATTGAAATTGAACTTATCTTTTTGTCCAAATCTTAAATCTGACCTTGAATTTTCAGATCTCTTTTGTACATGGGATGCATATATTCACTGATACAAAAAAACAAAAAACAAAAAATGTTTTTCCGAGTGCAGTAACAGTGTACAATAGTCACATGTCTGTTTTGCTGAGAATTTGGTAATTGCCGGAGCACACCCATAATTGCTCATCTAATCTAATTATCCCTCCCCGGTTAGAACACCAGGTGTGGCTTGTTAGAGGAAGCACGGAGACACTTTAAAACAGGCTCCTTATCATCACAAGAAGAGGAACTGAGATGAGAGGAACACATGCGGATATATTGTATTGTGGATAAAATGTAATGTAACTTACTATTTGCTTTGAATGCTGCTACATTATTTAAATTGAGGTTTGCCCAACTAATCCTATTATTACTACTACTACTAATGCTATAACACGAAAATACATCGTATCAGCAGTTGATACATAATTAATAAGCATATGTTATACTTGTATTAATAATATAACATTTGACATGCAGTCGGTGCAAATCCCAGGTTGTGCTTTGATGCTCCTTTTAAAGATTTTATTTCTTTGTGCCAATACAGTAATTACTGTTCAAGTGTACTTCCCCTCACTACATGCATTTTTTACATCTTGCCAACATAGTTTTTAGAATTTCAACCATTTTCCTCTACAGCCTTGCAGCTGCTTCTATTTCAGAGTAAAGGTTAATTTACATAATATATCCATTTGTGTAATTTATTTAATTTTGATGTGCATGGCCTTTAAGAGGCTCTTGTTGAGCCACTGCTTGCTTTCTTTGTCTGGGGGCACTTCCCTACTTGTCACCACACTGACATATCAGTAATTGAGATAATCCCTGTTAGATTGAACTGTGTGTTTTTGTGTCTCTGCCTCTTGATTTTTTAAGAATTTTTTAGTTTGTTTTTAGAATGATATGTGTATGAGGGTTCAATATATTGTTGCATTTTCTATTCAGTGTATACACAGAGTGACTGTCACATCTGGCAGAATCTGAATATGAACACGCTTATTACTGAGAATTGAGCGTTTTGTACACTGCTGAAAAAAGGGGCACTGTACCGGTTTCATAACAAAGTAGAAACACCTCTGAAAAGAACAATGATGCTCTTAAGGTCCAATTTATATACCTTAATTAGTTTTAAAGGTACACTGTATTTACTTTCATAGGAGAAGTGGGCATATTCATACTTCTTCTTTTTAATAATTTAAGTCAAACAATAAAATGAAAACCTGAATCAGGTTTATTTTAATGGGATACATGATTGAGCAAAATGCATCTTCATATTCTTATATTCCTTCAGGGCAGACTGTTTGAGTAGTGGTTTCTTCTGTAGAGGGAGTTTGATAAATCCTGGTCCGCAGAGAGCCATTCCATGCTGAAAACACTTTTAAATTTATGTACAGAAACACTTGATTCAACATATCTCAGTTCCCGCAAAACTGTGTTTGGTCGCCCTTTGAGGCATCATGCTGGACAGGGTCATTTGAAAAGACCTCTCTGGAGACCATGGTCTAACAGCTGGAATTCAACAGCTTGACTTAAACAAGCGGCTGCAGTTACAGGGTGGTTTATTTACGGATATTCTACTAAGGAGATAAACCCTGAAAGACATTTAGAAAGTCTCTTAAATATTTCTCAGGAGTCTTTTGGCTTATAAGCGATAAACTTCAAGCCACTCCTGAAAATGCCAAGTTGTGTGCAGGGGGTTTGTGTGTGTGTGTGTGTGTGCGTGTGTGTGCGTGTGTATGTATTTGTGTGTGGTGTGTGTGTGTGTGTGATTGTGTTTGAATACATCACCATATCTTTTAATTAGGTACACTTACCTTGTACCCAAACATTTCATTCAGTGAATCACATTGTGTGTTTGTGTGTGTGTGTGTGTGTGTGTGTGTGTGTGTGTGTGTGTGTGTAATTATAAGTATGTGCATATTTGTGGGTTTGTGATGTAACTCTGTTTATTGGTGTGTGGGTGCGTGTGCGTGTGTGTGTGTATGAAGTGGCCCTTTGCTCGTAAGTGTAATCAAAATTCAACAGAATCCTTTCTGTGGGTAATGCCCTTTAAAGGTTGACTCGTCTCCATGCTTGTTACATACAGAAGGAGCAGGTTTACACATTCCACTCTAAATACACTCCAAATAGTCTGTGCTTATGAACGTGTGTAAGGTTAACCACATGCACATGTAAACATGGTGCTCATTGCAGTCCGCTGACCTTCAAGGCAGGACGCCCAAACAACAGTCTGAGCAATGCTGCCACTGCGTGTACACGCTCATAAAACAAACTGTTTCGCTCAGGATACAAACACTGTACCTGGCCTGAGGCCCTTAAGGAGACATTTTAGTTGGTTTCGGAACATAACTGTACACGTATTTTTGCTTTTTAAGTGACTCCAATTACATTTTTTTGACAATCATGAAATGTACATTTTAAAACTCATTAAGGTCCACTACTAAACCTTATAAGAATGGATCGATGACAAAATATATATTATTTTATTATCCTTTTTCGTTTATCGTTTCAGTGTTTCCTTTTTATTAATGGATTTTAGTGTTACTCAAGTCTGATTATTCTATCATCTGTTATAATTTTATTGCATTGTCCCTGTGATGCTCAGCCCAACTGAAAATTAGGCTTCCTCTTAATGGAAATTAGAGCTTAAATAAAGAATGATGATTAATGTTAATGAATGATGATCAATGGTGATGAAATTATATTCACATCATTTTATGCTTATTCTAGACTAGATATGTGCAGAGGGGCCTGTATACCCAGCCCTTTGGGCATAGTGCCCATTTTGGCCAGTGTAGTGCCCCAGTCTACAAATGCTTTGTTTGGTTTTGTTTTGACCCGGTCCACCTTTCCGGGTTGACAAATGTTTTCGAGCCCCTCCTTACTCCACTGGCAAATTGAATGTCCCCCAACCTTCTTTGAAGCACTAGCTCCTCTAATGGTCTCCGCAGCATCCTGTTCCAGATGTAAATCTTGTTGTACAGACCATGTTGTACCTATGAGGGTACATTTATCTTGCTGGAGGGCTAAAATTAGACAGTATCTTTTTTCTAACGGTGAATGTAAAAATGATATGCAAACAATCCAGTGCTGATAGAGTGGTCCTTTACTCTGAAAGAGCAATGAGGAAAGACAAATACACACTTACAGCTGTTGTTGAGCACTCGGTCCAAAGACTCACGCCACTGGGCGGCCTCTTCGGGGGCTGGCCTGAATGACACAAACCACAGCACACAGCTGTCACTCAGTGCGCACATGAAAAACAGTCCAACAACAACAGGCTGCCTTCATAATCAAATCAGGCGCTTTCATTACAGTTTATTTTGAGTTTGGTGAGGTCATTATGATAAGGGCTGTATTTCAGTTTGGCTTCTAAAAGAGAGTGACTCTGTATTTTTGTAAATTGTGAAGAGCAATGAATCAACAAACAAAACAAATGAATTTTTACTGCCAAACTAAGCACTTTACGGGATTGCTCAAAAGGCATGAAGTACGCAGGGCTGTTTTTATAACACACTTAAAGCCTCTGCAAGGTTTAATTCCAGCAGAATCAGGTTTTGTTCCCATGCTGATCTGATGCCCAGTCTGCCCTTTGACGTATCATCGTTAACTCATTTTATTCATGGTGTGCTACGAAGAAAGAGCACGTGAAGACATCGGTGTAACACGTGCACAAACATTCACCAATAAAACCAAACATTAAGAGCTGAAATGTCACTATCGTTACATACAGTCCAGTATTACTTTTAGCATAGTCTATCAGTCTGAAACAGCCCACCAGAGACACTTACACAGTCAATTATAGAAGGCAGAGAAGCAATAAAATGCTTTCAGGCACGATATACATTATACACAACTTTTTCAGAATGCACTAACATTTGCACATACACACACACTCACACAGTCTCTCACTCTTTCACCCTCTTACTCTCACTTTCTCATTCTATCTCCCTCTCTCACATACACACACACACACACACACACACACACACACACACACACACACACACACACACACACACACACACACACACATATATACGCGCACACACACATACAGGCTTTTGAAAGAGGTGTTGTGCAATCAAAATAAGCCATTTAGATGGTACATGATGCACACTATTTACTAGTCTCTAGACATACTAGCTAGCAGGAATCACTACAGATTGCCATCATATGGGAACAATGCCCCTTTTATTTCAGTACTGCCATGCTCTGAATTGTCTTCTTTTGTAGGAAAGAATCATTTGAAAATGTAAAAGGCAGACAGTTAGACTTGTATGAGCTTTACACAAATGATGAAATTAATTGGATTTTTATCACAGTAAAGCTTACACTAGAGTTATCCTTTGACTTTAGAAAGACTTCTTGTGGTTTATGCATTTTTATTGGGATCTAAAAACTGCTGCTACTGTCTGTGACTGTTGTGACACAGTAGCTTAACTTTACTGATGTACCTTGAGGTGCTGGTTTTTCTGTCATCCCTTAGAGTAACCAGCATGGACTTACCTGGACCCCCGAATGTAAGGAAGTCGCCATGGACACAAAGTTGTTAAACTAACAGAGCCTAAATATGGCAATTTACTTAAAAATGTCTGTCATATTCTTTATGATTTGTTGGTTCTCCAATGTGCTTGTTTTCAAGCTTTTTGACCCGTGAGTCATGAAAACCTTTTATTCACATTTATTCCAGATACGCAGCATTAGTGCACATGTTAGTGTCTGCCATGGTCTTTACAGGCTTGGGGAGCTGTTGGTTGGTTTGAATGAGGTCATATTATGGGAGGCTCATATAGACCTATTGCATGACTGATTAGGTTACATAGGCCTATTGATGGCTGACTGGTCATAGACCTGTTAGTTGCTTGACAGTAGGCAGTGTATGCATTCAACTAAAAGGTCAGTTAAATAAGGCAATATTTCAGTTACTGAGGTCAACAGCTTTTCAGCATATTCCATATCTTCTGATGTGCTCATTCAATTTAGCAGCCCGGCAAGAAAGTTAACTTAGCTAGCCAGCAATGTTCAAACAGATAAAGCTGGTGAATGCTCTGTTTAGTCAATATGTTCATATTTAAAACCTGATTACATGAATAATCAATATCCATAATGACATTCCTGCATTCTACAAACCTTGTTCAGCTTAGCAACAGTTACAATGAAAGAACAAAGGATTGATAAGTAGACTCAGTTTATAGACTGTAGCATGTCTTCCATTGCGACCTCTGCAGACGGGCTTGGTTAACAGCACGCTTTTCATTCCAGGACCGAGGTTATTCGTTTTTAAATCAGTGCTGTCAAAGTAAATGCCTCAACAACATTGGTGGTTTTGGTGGCAATTTTCATGATGGGTCTCCTGCCGCCAGGGTGAATTTGATTACAGCTGAAGTACATCAAATCTGAATTACCAGTTACAAGCAAAACACAGACCCAATGCTACTTTTGAACAGAAACAACACAAATTGCAAATGCAATCTATAGCCCCTTCATTATATGGGAGTCAGATTCTGCTGGATGAGCCAGTAATCGGTATGGTGTGTGGAAGCACTATGTCAGTGGGGTGCAAATGATCAAAAGCAGCAGTTATTCTCAAGATCATGAAGGTTAGGGTTAGGGTAGTGAGTAACACCGCTGAATTCCAAGCAGACGAATGAGGTTTGATTCTTTCCCTGGGTAACAAACGAACCCTTGGAGAAGACCCCTTACCACAGCATCTGTGGTATACGGATCAGATAAAAACGTCTGTCATATTATGTAAATGTATGCTGTCTGAACGAGAGCAGGAGGTCAATATCACTATAAATATTTATAAATGTATGATAATTACGCTAAAATTGTAGCTTAAAAACCTTTCCTTAGGTATTATTTTGCCTGAAAACAAGGTGTACAATTTTGTCTCTGCCATTTTGACTGTGTACGTGCACGCATGAGACAGAATGTACAATGCCTTACAGAAGGACAAACAAAATGAGGAAAGAGAGAGGAGGAAGAGAGCGAGAGACAGAGTGAGAGAGAGAGAAGCAAACAGGAACTCACTTTTGAAGCTTTTCTGGTTTCTTCTCAGGCTTTTCAGAGTAGGGGATGATAAGGTCAATGGCATTCTCTGGCTTTTGCAGCAGAGTTCCCAACTTAGTCTTGATCTCTTTAGCCCTAAAATGCAAAAAACAAAAAAAAAAAAATCCTTCAGTCAAAATCCCTTCTCACTTATGTTTGTCACTGTTACCGCAACAGTCATTTTGGAGATGAAGTACGGAACAGTTATGGTCTATCAAAACCGTTCTTGCTCAGTGTTTTAAATGCACTTAAGGCAACTATATACAAAGAAGACACACAGTTAATATTCACAACCAAAGTAGCTGTGGCTAAATCTCTCTTTATGACATGAATTTTACAGAGAAGTATTCCTCATTAATGAATAGTCCTGCCAAGAATAAGACACCATACTGCAGGATGGAGCTGTCTTAAAACAGGAGCTATATTTCTTCGAGTGCTGATAGGTTTTGTTACCTGCAAAGCCTCTGTGAACAGTTCCCAGTTTTCACAGAACTTTTTCACGGCAGTACGCTGGGGTGCCACGTTTCTGAAAGTTTCTGAACTATACTGCTCCACGTCCCAGACTGGAGGACTGCTAAAGATCACAGCCTTTGCCTTTTAAATTGCATTTTGGACAGCCTTTATTAGGTCACATTATTTACAAAGAGGCTCCTTTTATCTTGTGTTATGGAAACCAGGCAGGGCTCTATTAAAAACAGGCCCTCTACACCATTTTCTCTCTTCCTTAAAATAAGGAGAAAAAAAACCCTGGACACTGTTGTTTATTTTAGGTGCGATGTACTGCAACACCAAGGTTCAGTACTGCACAGGAGTCTGTAAATAGTCCAAATAAATATTTTTTACATGTGTTTCTAATTTTTTAATGGGAAAAAAATCAAAGATCAGTGGCTATGTCATATTAATATAAAAAAAACAGTACAAATATGAGTCCTATTGAGGACTTATTTTAGAATATGGGATCACCTGGGGCAGATGTACTGAACGTCCACACTCTTAGACCTGCATTTTTACTGCTTATTTCATGGAGCAGATGGTGAACAGCTTCTGATCAGGGAAAGACTCCAATGACCAAACTCCAAATAAGCTTTCTATGCAAGTGCGTAACTACAAAGTGCAATATCAAGCTGGAAGGAAACTTTTTTTAACAAACAAAAGCAAGACAAACAAAGCAAACAATTGAGCTTTGAGCTCTACAGAATTAATCCAACTTTTGTAAACCATATATCAAGGCATTTCCTTCACAATAAACATAACTGACACCAGCTTGATCTAGTTCAGCCTTTAGACTTCAGATGTTACTTCTTCATATTATTCAATTCTTCTTCTTTTTTATGTTCTCCTCCTCTTTCCTCTTCTTCATCTTTTTCTCCTTCTTCTACTCCTTGTTTTTCATCTTCTTCTCCTTCATCATCTTCTCTTTCTTCTTCTACTTATTGTTTTTCATCTTATTATTTTTCATCTTCTTTTTTAACTTTCTTTTCTATCCTCTCTATCTTCTTCTTCTTACTCTGCTTCTTGGCTTTGTCTTAATTTTAATAGATGTTAACGAAAACAAGTAAATTTATGAAGTAGATGAAGCCAAACTGTGCTTACCTTTCCAGACATGTCTGAGGAAGGGCAGCTAATCCTTTACACATTTTTCAGACTCTTTACTTCTGGCACTCAGAGCTACTCCACCACCATGAGTTCCTGTCTCTGCTTTCTTTTTGAATTGGTCTCGCTGCTCTGCACTGTTATATGGGGATGACTTATTGGCCCTGAGCCAGCGACTCCAGAGCCAATCAGGTGGCGGCTTACAATTACAGCGATGGCTGAGTGTGTTCTGGAGAGCGGAGACGCTCTAATCTCTTTAAACCCCAGAGAACTGACCCACGTTCTGTGACGTAAACGCAATGGGGAGAATAACAAAATGCGGCTTGTATGTTACACGCGGTTCATATACAAATCAAGGAACCCTATGCGCTTGTGAAATATAATATTGACCAAACTGGTCAAAGGCACAGATCAACTTTTTGTCTGGGAGTAAAGCTATGTGTATAAAACAAAACGTTTGTAATAGTTTTTGCCTAGACCTTAATGTATGTATGTACCCATAATGTATGTATGTATATAAGAGCCTTTATATTGAGGACAGTTGAAGAGGTAACTCATTTGGATCTGCATGGAGCTCATGGCTCTCCCTAATAACTCTAGTCTTATAGTGGTTGCCAAATATTTCATAGCCCTTAAGATATAATAGGTCATAGGATTGATTACTGATTCCTAAGGGGTTAACTGAAAAGGAACAACGCTCTTTGTACTTCTGCTGTGTTTTACTCATCGTGCAAGAATTCAGTGGTAATCTAAATGGAAACAGATGGGAGGAAACCTGATTGGCATACGTCTAAGATTATGCTTTAGGCACTGCTGGAACTCGTAGTTCACATAATACTGATATGATGCTATATCAGCTGCATCAGTTTACATTATGCAAAACACTGCAAGTCGTTGCTAAACTGCTGATGATATCTTTCCAGACTGAAAGCAAAACATAGATAAGAGAAAAGCTTTTTCAGTTGGAATGAAATGTTCTTGCTCTTTTATCTATCTATCTATCTATCTATCTATCTATCTATCTATCTATCTATCTATCTATCTATCTATCTATCTATCTA
>JBBPDB010046635.1:0-11140 GCA_037974465.1 Brachypetersius altus | reverse complement strand
AAAGAAAGACAGACAGAGAGAGAGAGAGAAAGAGAGAGAAAGACAGAGAGAGAGACAGAGAGAGACAGAGAGAGAGAGAGACAGAGAGAGAGACAGAGAGAGATAGATAGAGAGAGAAAGAGAGAGAGAGAGATAGAGAGAGAAAGAGAGAGACAGAGAGACAGAGAGAAAGAGAGACAGAGAGACAGAGAAAGAGAGATGATCCGCGCGCTCCGGAAAAGTCACAAGCGAGAGAGAGCAACAGAGAGAGCAACAGAGAGGCAGGTTTGAAACGAGCGCGAACCGGAAAAGTCACGAACGAGAGAGAGAGTAAGAGAGAACGAGAGAGAGAGAGAGAGGGGCATAGAGAGTGAGCGCGCGCGAGAGAGCAACAGAGAGGCAGGTTTAAAACGAGCGCGAACCGGAAAAGTCACAAACGAGAGAGAGCCAGAAAAAGAGAGAGAGAGAGAGACAGACAGACAGACAGACAGAGAGAAAAAGAATAAATCCGCGCTATAATATCAAGGTGAAAGTCGTCATAGCTTGCGTAGTATAGACCCAGCTCCCAAACCAACTTTGTGAATAGATTAACGGCGATATTTTTTTTTATCGCCTGATAAGAGTCTCACATTATCGCAGCACGTTAACGCCGATAACGGCCCACCACTAATATAATATATCCTAATATATATATATATATACCCTTGAGTAAGGTACCGCCCCCACACTCTGCTCCCCGGGCGCTGTGATCCTGGCTACCCTCTACTTGGTGAATGGATTAAATACAGAGAAAGAATTTCCCATTGTGTGTTGTGGTGTGTTCACGCTTGATTATAAGGAGTCACTTTTCTTTATACTGCACATGTTTAATTGGCCTATGAAGAGTTGTGTCATCTGGTTTCTTCAGTGTCATTTTGTAAACACCGGTCATGTGTGTATGAAGGACCCAAAGGATTGTTTGTAGTCAAGTCAAGTAGGTTTATTCTCATATACACAGTACACAGTGAAATGAAAAAAATGTTTCTCCAAGACCAGAAGAACAAAAACTAACAACACAAGGTTAAATAAGTGCAGACAGAAAAGAACACACAGAGAGAAAATAGAGCAAGAAAAACACTAGAGCAACAAAATCACAGGACAAGATATTTAGTGCCGTGGACATTTCGAATCCAGTACTAATGTTAATGAATACAGAATTAGTGTAAATGAATACAGCACTAGTGTGAATGAATACAGTACTATTGTGAATGAATACAGCATTAGTGTGAATGAATACAGTACTATTGTGAATGAATTCAGCGCTAGTGTGAACGAATACAGCGCTAGTGTGAACGAATACAGCGCTAGTGTGAACGAATACAGCGCTAGTGTGAATGAATACTGCACTAGTGTGAATGAATTCAGTGCTAGTGTGAATGAATACAACACTAGTATAAATGAATAAAGCACTAGTGTAAATGAATACAGCACTAGTGTGAATGAATACAGCACTAGTGTAAACGAATACAGCACTAGTGTGAATGAATACAGCACTAGTGTTAATGAGTACAGCATTAGTGTGAATGAATACAGCGCTAGTGTGAATGAATACAGCGCTAGTGTGAATGAATACAGCGCTAGTGTGAACGAATACAGCGCTAGTGTGAACGGATACAGCGCTAGTGTGAACGAATACAGCGCTAGTGTGAACGGATACAGCGCTAGTGTGAACGAATGCAGCGCTAGTTTGAATGAATACAGCGCTAGTTGGAAAGAATAAGGCACTAGTTAAAGAAGTTAAATGCATTAAATGTAAGTATACTTCATAAATAATAATGAATAATAGTAAATTCTATAAATCCCAATCAGCACTTCTTGATGCACATTTTATCTAAAACTTTTATGCATTACTGTAACTAAGCACACACCTAAACCATATACTTATATACCAAAATGGTTTAGGTCTTTTGCGTACGGAGTTTAAACTCAAAGTTTTCTTTACAATAACAGTCTTTATAGACAGTAACTCCAAACCACTGTTCGTGTTACTAGTAAACTTCAGCAGTATGTTTTTCATCCGTAGGGTTTATATCCACCCCTTGCAGACCACAGCAGTTTGTGTATTTAATACTAAGCATTTTCAGAGTTTTATTTGTATTTATATTTTATATTCTTTTCTTTGTGTGACTGTGCAGTCGTGACATAAGCACTTTCCTCCGGCAACAATTTCATTTTCTGATTCTTATTAATTTAAGTTTAAAGAAATAGAAAATGAAAACAAAGGAAAGTATTATTGCTAACAGGGTCCCCATAGAGAATATATATACATAGACTCACTCTCACACACCTCGCTGTCCTTCTTCGCAACCGTAGGCCAAAGCTCTATGACTTACACAGTATAAACACTCAGAAGATAAGCAACACCAGTTATTAGGGCACTGCACTTTCACTGATAAGAACAGGTCCAAACATGATTACAGAAATGACAAGGTCAGAAACCCACCCCCTCAAATCTGATTTGGTGGAGATGTGGCGAGAGAATCGCTTAACATCACTGTCAACCCAGGCAGGTGGAACTGAGCTCTCTTTCCCAGGTTAACTCTATAAGACTGCTTCCGAAATCACAGGATTCGATATATTTGTGTTTTCATGAGGGATTTGATCATTGCTTGGTGAGTTGAGTGAGTAAAGTGAAAGTGAGTGAAGCAGACAGTGTGAACAGTGAAATTTGTTCTCTTCATTTAACCCATTCATAAAGGGAAGCAGTGGAGCAGTGTGTGAAGATGCTCAAGGGTACCTCAATGGTGCTTTTGGAAGTCCTGGGATTTAAGCCCTTGTGTTATAGCTGGAAAAGCAATCAGCTGTTCAGTGTTGGTCTACATCAGAGCAGTGCCACCAATGGTGGGCCCCTGGTGAGCAGTGTGTGGGGATGATATCTTGCTCAAGGGAACCTCAGTGGTGCCACTGGGCACAGGGATTCGATCCCACAACCTTCTGACCACAGGGCAAACTCCTTTACCCCTAGGCCACCAGCTGCCCCACAATGGTGAAACGGATTGTGTTTGTAACACACAGGTTTATCGTGTTTATAATAGCTGGCTATTCTGAGGTGTGATATCAGATGTGTGAGGTTCTTGCAAAGCTGAAATTGAGGTACATTAGAAGCTTCTTGTGGTGGTAGGGCCTAAAACATCATGTGACAAACCATGTAAAGGATGTGACAAATGTGTAAGGTTCCTGTGAAGAAAAGCTGTCGGTATCGTCTGAATGCTGGAGTTTCATGGCTTGGTTGTGGATTTGATTCGAATGGCTTCACACTTTCACAGCAGTGCTCCTTTCAGTGTGCTAACTCACACCGAGCCTAAACAGCAATAATGGTAGCAATCACAGAACCCACGGCACAACAGCGTGTACATGGATGACCACTTGGCTGCAAGTAGAGTGATGTCTGTCTGTAAAAGGGAAAGAACCTCTGAGACCTTTGGCTCAAGTTGTAGACAGTTTCTGCTTTATTCCGTAATCACACTAGACATTTGCCGTCTGTCCCTCATTAAAATAAACACAACAAAGACAGGATTGGTCAATTGCGGCTGAAAGAAAGATTCCCATTTTGCCAGTGACTAGCAGCTCAGTCTTCATGTAATGCTTTTGTTGTTTGATATGAATTCAGCTGTACTTTCCCAGCTAAATCTCCCACAAAGCTCAAAATAAAATGTGATGGTATCTAATATAAATGGTCATAAATGGTCACAAAATAATGTATAAATAATAACAAGAAAAGAATTTTCACATACAAACGAGTGTTTGTCCATTTTCTCCTTCAGTGCTGCTACATGAAGGGCTGCTCTGTTAGAGGTCAACCCAGTAAAAGCAGCTGTGCTATTGGTCACTGATGCAAATTTTACTGTGAAGAGTTCACCAAGGTTGAACATAAAGCAAAGTTTAGCGTTCAGTTTTCTACAGTACATGAATTAGGAGCTGCAATATATGGACAAAAGTGTCCAGGCACCACGTCTTGTTAGTGAATGTAACCACTTTAGTGTAAAAAGTTTATAGTGGTGTTACTAGCAGTTTTGGGCTTTGAACCCATGACTTGAACCCGGGATTTGAACCTGTGTTGACTCATTGCTGAGACAGGTGACAATTCTATATCTCTAATAAAAGATAACCAATATAATCTAATGCCCATGACCACATATCTGCTAGAAGGGCCTAAAGCACCATAAAGCTGTGGAGCATTTTTCTGGAATGATGGAGCGCCATCCAGTACCTTTGGGATGAGAGAGGGGTGTTTGTTATTTATAACTGTTCTTTCAACGCCGGTACCTGACCTGACTACTGCTATTAGAACTGAATGCCATCAAATCCTCACAGCAAGGTTCCGATATCTAGTCTAAAGGCTTCCCAGAGGTGTGGAGGCTGTTACTGCTGTTAAGCAAGCTCCCTATTAATAGCCTTGAATTGAAGAAGCGTTGGAAGAGCCAGTTTTCTACAAGTTTCTTGACACGTACAGACACAGCTTAGGCTTAAGCGTAGACTACAAAGACTTTCCAGTGATAATTTTCAATTGACACTGACATTTAGACATGGATTACGCTTTGCTTTACCATGGGAAACCAGCACATAGTGCATACGTAAATATTTATAAACAGAGTGTGTGAGAATGAGAGGCTGTAAGAATACAGCGCATATTTAGAATCCAATATAACTGCATCTTCACTCTTTACAGAGTCAGAGAGATGAGGAATATAGATCAGATGATTGGTGATGAGTTTTTCACTAGTTAGAAATGGAGAGAGCGCAAGGCTGAATGATAAATAACTCTTATATTTAACCAACACCATTATCTGAGCAAGTTTTAAGTGGGGAAATTGAACTGTTCCCATTAAGGTCATGGAGATTTCTTTTGTTATTGTTTGATGTTTGCATTTTTTTCCAGTGAAAATAGAAAAATAGGTTCCGTTAGAAGAAAGCAGTGATTTGAAACATGTTAATCGTGGGAATATTTTACAAAAGTCACCTTAATGTTCATAAAAGTGCCCTTCTTGGTAAATAATGATTGGACTGTGGTGCTGTTGTTAAGAGCATGTTTTGAAATCATCTGGCCTGAAAGCTTTGAGCGCTGAGGAGTGCGGACATACAACAGCTTTGCGGGGGTTTGTTCACTAACTAGTACTTTTGCCAACTGTGCCTTTATTTTTGCAGTTTTTAAAAAGGAGGAAAGGCCATTTCTATACAATATCACTGCAATCTCACTGTATCTTATGTACAGTGACAATAAAGGCATCTAATCTTATACAGCTTTACAGAGCTGCACACCGCTGGCATTCCAGAACAAATATAAAAACTCATTTGGAAATAAAAGTCAAATCTTTCAGCCTTTTATATCATAATGGCTGGAGATGTAGTGCAATAAGGCATGTGTGTGTGTGTGTGAGAGAGAGAGTGTGCATATTGGAGTTAAATGTGGTTAGATGGTCATGCATGTGCCTACCTGTGTGTTGTGCGTGTCTTGGGGATTATCCTGCTTTCCAGTGGGGTGTGTGTGTGTGTGTGTGTGTGTGTGTTGCATGTTGATGCTGAGGGAGATTTGCAGCCCCTTCCTCTTTGAAGGGTAAATGGGAAAACATTATGAAGCCTGGCAAGAGGCCAGTGAGAGGTTTCCACGGCAACAGAACCACAGCCCCCATTTTTCTCCATTCTCTCTCTCTTTCTCTCTCTCTCTCTCTCTCTCTCTCTCTCTCTCTCTCTCTCTCTCTCTCTCTCCCTTTCTCTTTCTCTCTCTCTCTCTCTCTCTCTCTCTCTCTCTCTCTCTCTCTCTCTCTCTCTCCCTTTCTCTTTATTCCAATTCATCTATATAGCAATACCCAGTCACGAATCAGCAGTCGCAGATTTTTTCTGAGAACCGAACTGATAATGATACCCGGAAATCCCCACAATAACATGGAAACTGCAAATATATATATATATATTAGCATTTTAGTGAAAAAAACAATTTTTTTAAAACAAATATGAACTTATTCTTGCCAAGAATTCATGTAATAATAATAATAACCACTACTGGAGTTTTAAAAATGCGTAAGGCAAGTGAACATAAAGTTTACTGATACACTCTAAAAGTATTTTATACCGATTATATTTACTGAAATTCTGAGGGTTACATATGATTATGTATTAAATGATTGAATATGTCACATGACACATTTCTGAATATATTATCTCCAAAACAGTGGCTCTCCAGATACTTGCTTGAAGCAAAGATGTGGACCATCGGGGGAGTCCTGAGGACCAAACCATGTACCAAACCCATGAACCCATGTACTAGAACAATAGAGTCACATCGGAAATCTTTTTTTGTTGTATTGAATAAAAAACGCAACATCAGTTGTTTTTCAGTGACAGTTTTTTTTCATTGTGACTGTTTTGCTGAAGCAAAATAAAAAGCTCACCAAGCAAAAAAATTATTCTTGATTACGCATCCTTGCCTTTATAACGACAGTCTTGTCAGATCAGAATTACACCAGTCTCTTTTCCTCCCGTTCAGCTCATTCACAAGTTCAGTTTGCCTTATTCAGCGTTTCTGTTGGACCAGTATCACCTTCCTGTTGTCAGCAGAGACGGGTGTAATCTTTGTCTGACATCATTACTGCTGTAATTACAACAAGGACATGCATAATCAAGCATGGAAAAAGGAACAAGACAAGTTTTGTCTGGTGAGCATATATATATATAGCATGTAGCAGGTACTATCAAAATATATATACAGCTCCGAAACAAAGAGAGCACTGCAAAAACGTTAATTCTCTCAGGTTTTATCTCTTATAGGTGCAAGTGTTGAACTGAACAACTTTGCCTTCGTTTTTAAAAACTGCTGATAATATTTCTTCTCATTTGCAAATAAACAATAATAACAAAACATCAAAATAAGAGAAATGATGCAGAATAATTCAAAGAAAACAAATCACTTGTTCACTCTTAAACAAAATGGCTTAAACAAAATTCTAGTAGTGTTTCACCATCCAACTGGTCTCATTGTCAGAGGAGAGAGTCGATTACAGCAGTGTTTTTATACTTTTTCTCATTAAATGAGAGGTGATTCAGATGATCACTAATCAGTCCCTCATAAAGCAGAATGAGGTGTTTGTGGAATGGTTGTCACTCATAGAGATGCTGATTTAAAAATAAATGGCAGTGGTCTCTTGTTTTTATCCGGAGCTGTATTTTGACATGTCCATGTTAGCCATGGCAACTCTTTCTTTCCGTCTCTCTCTCTCTCTCTCTCTCTCTCTCTCTCTCTCTCTCTCTCTCGCCCTCGCCCTCTTCTTTTGAAGCTTGGACTCCACTAGACCTCTGAAGGTGTGTTGTGGGATCTGGCAGTAAGGAGATCTACTGTCATTAAATAATATTGTTGTGATGAAGGCGTGTACTTGTCTACAGTAGTGTTTAGGTAGGTGGTACGTGTCAGAGTTACACAAGAAAGTCAGGCCCGGAAGTTTCCCAGCAAATCATTAACCAGAGCATCACACTGCACCTGTTATGGTGCAGGTGCATAGAGGAATGAGAGGACTGCAATAAGAATATACTTACACAGCGGAAGGGTTACAGATGACTGACAAACAACATGCAGGTGTGGTCAAAATGCAGAACCACATGTAAACAGAGCCACAACGTAAAGGAGAAGCAGAAAACAGAACAGTGTGTGACAGGAAAGAATGAACCAAGATGGGGCGAGACTGTTGCAGTCCACATTATATAAAATAAAACGGGTCTATTTCGAATGTAGCTTTTGTAGCTGTTTTTTTGGAGGACAGGTTAGCATGGGTGCTTTGACCGGTCTGTAACCGGCCCATGCACAGTGTCTTCTGACACCTTTCTTACAACTTTTCAGCAATTTGTGGTACATTAAGTCTTTGGATAGGACTAGACAGGTTAGCCATCCTTCCCGACATGCATGGATGAGCCTTGGGCCCCCTGACCCTGTAGCCGGTCCACTGGTTTCCCCATTTTTGATGGGTGCTAATACATACACCTGCCATTCTGGAGATGCCCTAGTTCACTATTTGGTCGTTGTGAAAGTGCCTCAGATCTTTACGCCTGTTCATTTTTTCAACATCAACTTCGAAAACTGAGTGTTCACTTGCTGTTTAATATATCCACCTCTTGACAGGTGTCATTGTAAATAGATAATCAAGGTTATTCACACCACCTGTCAGTGAATTTAATATCAGGGCTGATCTGTCTGTCTGTCTGTCTGTCTGTCTTGTCTATCTGTCTGTCTATCTTCCTTGTCTGTCTCGCTTCCCCTTCCTCAGCCTGTCATGGTCTATCTCTCTTTCTCTTTCTCTCTCTCGCTCTGTCTCTCTCTCTCTCTCTCTCTCTCTCTCTCTCTCTCTCTTTCATTTTTTCTTTCTCTTTTTGTCTTTGTGTCTTTTTTTCTTTCCATTTATTCTCATCATAAATGATGGTCCCCTAGATAGCCACACATGTGCATACACACACACACGCACACACATTCTTTCTCTTTCTGTCTCTCTCTCTCTCTCTGTCTCTGTCTCTCTCTCTCTCTCGGTCTCTCTCTATGAATAAATAGAAGCAAAGGGACCATTCCTGCCTTTTATTGAGCACTACATTATTATTATTACACTTTAGAGAGCTGTGAGGAGACTGCAATAGAGTATTCAAACACTATTACTGTTCAGGGGCATCTTTACATATTCACTTCTGGATCTGCACATGTGGAACATCTGCACTGTGCTGGTGTGTTTTCCCTCTCTCCTTTATTTTTTGGAAAAACACAGATTCATCCATCTGGGAAAACAAAAAAATAGAAAGAAGAAAGTAACGCACAAGCAAAAAATATTTTTATGCACCAAGTAAACATAGTCGTGTAGACAAACATGAAAAAATGTGTGTATATATAGCAGTTTAACACAATGTACGTACAAACACAGGCGTCAGAAGCATTTTAATGCTTGGGGGAGCCCACTGTTGGGGAGTCTGGAACAGGGGGGTGGACTGCCAGGCTAGCTCCTAAATGCTTTGAGGTGATATTTTAGACCTTATGTACTCTGACATGGGTGCCGGATATATATGAATATATATAAAAAAACAGTTCGCCCCCAAAAAACATCAGACAGTCAGGAAAGATAATTCTGAGTAATAAATGGAAAATACACAACAAAACAAGTGGAAAAAAAACAGACAGAAGCAGGAGTTCATTTTTGCCACAGAACTGTAAGAAATGGACTGAAAGAGACTTACATGCAGCAAAACCAGCAGTAACACCTAAACAGAAGAAAGATTACAGTGACAAAGGAGAAACAATTATGGGGTGCCGATGATTGGATTAAAGTGATATCAATGATGAATCATGAATCTGTAGTGCAAAGTGTCGATCTAATAAAACAAATAACTATGAAATAACTGTACTTATTTATGACCAAGGGTCTTCTATAAAGGTAAAGACACATAGGAAACGGCAGCCATTACATCAACAGACAATGAACAGGTGTACTTTGAACTCTTTTCTCATTGCATGGATAGAAAATGGTCATTTTTACAGGTTGATAATGTATCTTTTCACAGAACAAAGTGTGTAAAACTCTTTTTTAGGAAAGGCATATTGACTCAGTGACATTAAGGTCCTGCAAAGCTGATCTGTTATCCACAATTTGAAAACTGTACAACTCTTGAGAGTGTTGTTCTTTTATCGTTGACGCCCATATCCTCAAAGAATTCCATAATTTACTTCATCTTTAAGATACCATTAAATATACTAATTTCATTTCAGTTGTTTGAGGCGTCTTTCACAAAACCAGAAGGTTCAGCTATTTAACTAAATAAATGTGGTTTGTTAATTTGTTTATTTGCTACGGTGTCTAAAAGCTGGGCAGAGATCCTCTAAATGTGATGATTTCATAACCGCTGCCAGTTTTATGTTTCTTAGGTCTACTTACAGCTCATTTTGTTGTTACCAAGAAAGAAGTGCAGAAATGCTCAGTGTCTAATCTGCTTTAGTAAATACCAACTGGTAAACAAGCCGTTCTTCAATGGGAATCTCCTGCTTTTGAGTGTCTTTTTGTACGAGACGCCACCGAAGCTTTCCTGTAAGTGGATGCCAAGTCATCGTGTAGCTGTAGAATTGGCTTAGGATATCCAAGCTTTAACTGTCAAATAAAGGTGTGATGTAGGTGGAGGCTTTCTGCCGTAGCGTTTTTTTAAAACACTTTTCCTTTTTTGGGGGGTTTTGAATCCGGGTCCTGGTCTTGTGTGTGTGTGTGTGTGTGTGGAGTTTGCATGTTTCCTCTGGGGTCTCAGAGTTTCTCCCACAGTCCAAAGACATGCGTCAGGTGAATTGAGGATTCTAAATTGTATGTCAATTTAGTGGTGGTGGCCTAGTGGAGAGGGCAATTTCCTCTGGACCAAGAGGTCATGGATTCCAATCCTACGTTCAGCAAAGCACCACTGGGTTCCTGAGCAAGACCCTTAACCCTGAGTTGCTCCAGGGAGACTGCCCCCTGTAGTTGGGGAATGGAAATCGCTTTCGATAAAAGCGACTTCAGGTTCAGTACTTTTTCTATCTTCACTGTGGCAATACTGTAATTTTTCATAGTTTTACACTTTCAGTTCTTTAATAAAATTACAACCAGGCTGATATTATATTGGTGCCACGAAGGGTTGTAAGATCTGTGCCATAGAACTTCTTTTATTTCACTTATGGACCTTTTAATGACCTTAGTCCTGTCAGATGTAAAGAATGTCATGCATGCACACAGGGAAGATTATCGCTGTCTTTCCAGAAACCAGAAGGTTGTGGTGTGTTCACACCTGAATATAAGGGGGTTTGCTTTACTTTACCACTGGTCAGTTTTTCACCACAGGACTGCTGTTGAGCAGATACTATTGGTTCCTCTCAACGGGCACAGGGAACCGTGCCCTACTGTGACCAAAGGTTTATCCATTAAAAATATAGTGACCCGAACCCGAGCCAAACCCGAGCCGTTCAACAGCAGGGCTGAAAGTAAAAGCAAAAAAAGACTTAAAAGCAATCCTTAACGCTTCCTTTTAAGGCCAAAAACGGACTTGCACCCCCATACATAACAACAATGATCAAACAACGTGTCACTTCTCGTCCTCTCAGGGCTTCGAGCACTGCTCGCCTTGAGCCTCCGCCGCTCAAAAG